>JAGFNQ010002377.1:61992-106099 GCA_024364735.1 Boesenbergia rotunda | reverse complement strand
TACATCCAAAGACTCTAAGATAGTGTAGGTTTGGAAGTCTATGGTAGTAAAGTTCATAGGGTGTTTTATTTAACCTTTTATTAGGTAGAATCCTATTTTGGATATAGCAAGCTGTGCTAATTGCTTCTCCCCAATAATGGTTAGGTAGGTCAAATTCATTGAGCATAGCCCTAGCAGCTTCCTGTAGAGTTCTATTTTTCCTTTCTACTATACCATTTTGTTGGGGGGTCCTGGGACACGAAAATTCGTGTTTATATCCATTTACTTTACAGAATTCTTCGAATCTTTGATTCTCGAATTCTCCCCCGTGGTCAGACCTAAGTCTTTTGATTTTGGTATCATTTTGATTTTCAATCAATTTACAAAAGTTGTTAAATAGGTTCAGGATTTCATCTTTGGTCTTTAGAAACCTGACCCAGGTGAACCTAGAGTAGTCATCAATTATCACTAAGCAGTATCGGTTTCCACTTAGTGACTTGGCTCCGTGTGAATCAAATAGGTCAAGGTGTAGGAGCTCAAGTGTGGTTTGGGTTTGATCAGATTGGATCAATTTGTGACTAGACTTGGTTTGTTTGCCTTGATTACAAGATTCACATATTAGGTTTTCATTATTCTTAATTTTGGGGACACCTTTGATTAAGCCAAGTTGGGTAATTTTTGAGATAGTTCTTAGATTGGTATGACCTAATCTCCTATGCCAGAGTTTTGATTGTTCTAACTGTGTTAACATGCATTTGGGTATAAGGGGAAGATTTATAGTGTATACATTGTTTTTCCTAGAGCCCTTAAGCATGATTTCTGAGTCTTGTGCATTTCTAATCAGGCATTAGAATTGTTGAAAGTAACTACATAACCAGAATCACATAACTGACTTATGCTAAGTAAGTTAAAACTAAAGTTTTCAACCAATAGAACCTTTTTAATAATGAAATTGGACTTAAGTTCAATATTACCTGACCCAATTACCTTGAGTGTAGCATTATTTCCAAAGGCCACTGAACCCAGGTCTTTGAATTTTAGTTTGGTGAACTTCAATTTGTCTCCAGTCATGTGTCTGGAGCACCCGCTATGTAACATCCATTGGTCCAAATCTTTATGTTCCTACACATAAAGAATTTTTGGTGATTTGGATCCAATTTGAGTTAGAGATAGCTTAATTGAGTTTCACTTCCTAGTCTGTCTCACTCCAGTCTAGGGTTTTCAATCACGTTAACCTTAAGGTTTTTGTGAGACAGGTTTGAGGGTAAAAATTAAATTTAAAAAGAAGTTTTAATTTATTTTGAAAAGTTTATTTAGTTTTGAAACTAAATTTAGAGAACAGAAATTTTGAAAACTGATTAAAAGTTTTTCGAAAAAGAAATAGGTTTAAGAAATAGAAATTTTGAAAGCAGATTAAGAGTTTTTTTTAAAAAAACAGCTAGGTTAAAGAAATTTTGAAAACAGATAAGAATCTATAATTATTTGAAATTTGAGTTAGATTCGAATTTGACAAAAGATAATTTGAATTTGAATTTCAGAAATTGGCTTCCAGGTCTTGGCGAGGCACTAGGCCTTCTTTGGCCGTAGCCTTATGGGATCATCCACCCTTTCCTTGACAAAGCCTTTTAATGAAATTTCATTTTCAAATTAAATTAGGTCATTTTCTGGTCTAACTAGCTTGGGTCTTGGATCGGTAGCTTCGGCTGGTTTCACCAGTCTAAAGAGACCAAGTAGACTTGATCTTATTAGAGTTGGTTTCCCCAACGTACTATCATCTCACCTCCTCCCAATACTATGTTTTCAAATTTCAAGTAATTGAGTCCTTGAATCTAAGTATTTCTACATCTAAGCATGGCAAATTGCAGAAAATTAAATAAACATGCAATCAAGCAATTAAAAGAAAATTATCTAATAAAAATTGTTTTGATTTTGGCTCCCCCTGGACTAAAGCCTCTGTATGGGTTAGGCAAGATGTGAATCTTGTCCTTGGGGATCCAAAATTGATTCGAACCAGTTGGTTTCGTCAGGCACAGTTTTGGCACCCATGCCTGAACCTTAGGTCTTGACCGGTTCAGTACAGCAAAGTAAGATTTTTGCCGAGATTTGGTTCTATAGCCAAGTCCGGATCGGTTTAGAACAGACTTCTGTTTTCCAAGAATCCTATCAAGATTCTTGGAACCAGAAGTGAATCGTTCTAAAGCTGTTCTTAAGTCCTTAACTTGAGTTTTTAGGGAGGAGTTCTCTGATTCAAGTTTTTCAACTTGATCAGGGGTTCCTTCCTGAATTTTCTCAGTTAAGGATTTAGACTTAGCTCCCTCTTTCAGGAGTTTTACTTCCTGTCGGAGGGACTCGATTCGGAGTTTGGCTTTCGCTAAATCTCGGGATAGATAAGAAATAAGAGAATTTAATTGCAATTTTGAAAAACCTGTTACCCTTATTTCGCCGTCGTCGGTGAAGGTCAGCTTGCCGTCATCCTGGTCCGAGTCTGAGTCAGTCTCGATTTGATCCGAAGCGGTCAGGGCCAGAAGATTGGACTGTGGTGCTTCTTCTTCTTCTTCTGAGGAAGACTCGTCCCAGGTTGCTTGGAGTGCCTTTTTCTTTCTGGTCTTTTTGGACTCCTTTAGGCTTGGACATTCAGTCTTGTAGTGGCCCTTCTTCTTGCATTCGTAGCAGGTTACGTTGGGCCTGTGTTTGTCAGTTGCTGGTTCAGCTGGTTCATCCTTTCTTCGGCTTGTTCTCCGTGTGTTGGCTTGGTTCTTCAACTTTTTGTAGTAGCTTCGAGCTAGCCGAACCAGTTCAGATTGATCTCCTTCTTGATCTTCTGTTTCTGAGTCTGAGGTAGACTCGGGTTCAACTTGAGTTTTCTTCTTAGTCGTCCTTCCTGTTTTCCCTGCAAAGAAAGCTATACTTTTCTCGGCCAAATTGCAGTTAGTCTGTTCATGAAGTTCAAGTTCAAAAAATAACTCATCTAACTTAATTTTTGAAAGATCCCTAGAGACCTTGTATGCATCTACCATAGATGCCCACAAGGTGGTTCTAGGGAACGCGTTTAGGGCATACCTTATAAGATCACGGTTTTGAACCTTGTGACATATTGCGTGAAGACCGTTCATCAATTCCTGGATTCTGGAATGGAGCTGAGCTGTTGTCTCGTTATCTGCCATTCTGATGGTGAAGAGCTTGTTCAGTAGCAGATCGCGTTTGCTGATCCTCGTATCTGAAGTTCCTTCGTGGAGCTCGATCAGTTTAGCCCATAGCTCCTTGGCACTATTGAAGGGGCCTACGCGGTTCAGCTCCTCTTTCGTTAGTCCGCATTGGAGGGTCTGAGTTGCTTTGGCGTCAGCTTCGATTTTGCGTTTAAGGGCAGTGTCCCACTCTGAGTAGTTTTGTGGTACGCCTTCAGCATTTGTGGGAATCATCAGTCCAGACTGGATGATTATCCACATATCCACCTGAGTTTCCAGGTGGACCTCCATTCGACTTTTCCAGTAAGGAAAATCTTCTCCACTGAAAAGTGGAGGTCTGGCGGTGCTAAAGCCTTCTTGGATGGCCATTTGTTCTGAAATAGCAAACAACAAAAAAAACAACAAACAATATTCCAAGACTTGGTCTTGGATTAGTAGTGCGGGAAGAATAAATAAAAACAAATTTCAAGGGGTGTTGCACCAACCTTGAAAGAAAAATTCGAACGAAAAATATTTAACGAAAAAAAATGAGAAAACAAAAAAAATCCGAAAATTTCAAATTGGTGGTTGCACGAAGTTTGAATTCCCCGCTCTGATACCACTTGTTGGATCGAGAAATGCGAGAGAGGGGGGGGGGTGAATGTCGCAAATCGTTCAGATTTAAAAAAGAGTAAGTGCACAGCGGAAATAAGACACAAAAAGCAACACAACGCTAACAAGGTCGTTTTACTTGGTTCGGAGTCTGGGTCGACTCCTACTCCAAGGCCCACGGTCGTTCACCGTTTACTTTGGGCAATTCTATAATGCGTAGAATAAGTACAGAAGAGAAATACAAATTGCAATAAGAAATATAACACTTCTGTATTTACCAACTCCCGGGGTAGGCTCGAGTTTCGGTGCAACGGGAGGTCGACGGCGCTTTGGACTTGAGTTGAGAAGTTCCTGGAGCAGAGCGCGGTCGTCGGAGCGTTTGGATGCGTTGAATGAAAGTTGTAGAGCGTGGAAGCGTCGCAGTAAGTGATGCACTGAAGAAGGGGGTCGAGGGCCCTTTATATAGGGCCTAGGGGCGCCCTGGTCGACGGGGGCGCCCCCCACGTGGCAGCTGATCCGGCTGTAGCTCTGTCGCCGTCTGATCCCCTTATACTCGGGATCCGGTTTGACCGGGGCGCCCGGAGGACTCGGGGCGCCCGCATTGACCGGTCAAAAGGCCTCATCTCCTCAGCTTCGCAGAGATGCGCTTCGGCAGCTGGCAATGGGGGCGCCCGAGACACGCGGGGCACCCGCGACAAGCGGGTTGAAGCGCGTCGAGGTTGTTAGAGACTTGGGTTGACCTTGGGGGCGCCCTGGTCGTCCGGGGCGCCCTGCTCAGCTTCTGCCTCACTCCTTTGAGGTTCTCTGAGCTACAGATACTCAGTCCTTCGATCCTGCATCCAGGGTTAGTCCAAATAACAATAATATTATTATTTTATACAGCCTTAGCTGTCTTGGTTCTGACTTTGGTCTCCAAAATGGAGCCCTAGGTCGAACCGACGCCTAATGTTCCCTCAAGGGGAACGCGTCCTCACCTACTCCTCTCGGGAGAGTTTACCTGGTGCCAACCGGATCCTCCAGTTGGACTTTTGCCCGGCAGTCCTTCGCCAGGTCTTGAGTTACCAAGCTGCCCTTCGCTTGATGCCTAGCTGCCCTTCGCTAGGTCTTTTCTTCTGGCAGTCATTCGCCAGCCTAGCAGTCCTTCGCATGGTCCTGAGATCTCTAGTGGAGAGTGGTAAGATACAGCCGACCAGGACTCTGTACGGGGCATAGTCCTGTGCCTGAAGCTCAACGGCTTGGAATCGTCTATTTGCGGGGAGTTTGGCTTCCCTATAGAAGTAGGAGTGGATAGTGTCTAAGGTAATGTGGGAATAGGGAGGATCCAATGGAGGATTCCTAGGTAGATAGTAGCAAAATGTGGACTGGGAGGGTCTTAGTCCAAGGAATCGGTTCAGCAAAGTGGGGTGATAGACAGGGGTATCCCTTGAACAGTAGTGTAAAACATGAGATTATCTTGTCGAACTATGTTATTGTAGAATTCTGCATATAAGGATTCATTAATGGTATGAGTGCAGAAGTCAAGATTATCTAATTGATAGAAGTTTATAATATTCATTGCTACGGGGCATGATTGGGTAAAGAAATGTCTATTAAGATAGCTTGGTTCGGCACCGGGGTTTGCTTGGTTCGGCATCGGGGTAAAGAAATGTCTATTAATATTCATGGCTACGGGGCTTGTAAATGGTTTGAGCAAACTTATTATATAATTCTAGAGTGGGGAACCTAGGGTCGGGACTTGGTTCGGTACCGGAGTTTGCTTGGTTTGCTCGGCGTCTTCTAAGTTAAGAGGTATAAGAAAAGAATGATTCTAAATGCATTAAAGAATTTAAAAGTAATTTTAAATACATAAGATAAATCATTCTGGGGAGGCATGGTGAGATTTGGGAAGCACAAGTGTCACTTGATCTTTTTGGAAGGAAGGAAGTGAGGAAGGAAGTTGATTTTTGGTGTGGGAAGAGGAGGAGGTTCGGATACCCTTATATAGGCATTACAATGGGGGCGCCCAGGAGCTCCCGGGTGCCCAGGTCAGTGGTCTCTGCCTTTGGCAGAGACTGCAGCAGGATGGGGGCGCCCGCAGTGCTCCGGGCGCCCGGGTCAGGGCGTGTTTGCAGCCTTTGCTGCATTGACTGTGATGGGGGCGCCCGCGTGTTTCCAGGCGCCCTAGTCAAAGGTCAGACTCAGCTTTTTGCCTCGAGAGAGGGAAAAGGCATGGTGGGGGGCGCCCACGTGGTTCTGGACGCCCAGGACTGTATAGGAAAAGACAAATTTTATGCCATCGTTTGACCAAGTTTTAATCGGTTTGACCATAGTTTGAATTGATTTGACTGCTTTGACTGTGGATTGACAATGTTGACCCTGGTTTGACTGTGTTGACCATGGTTTGATCATGTTGACCATGGTTTTACCGTGTTGACCATGTTGACCATGGTTTAACCATGATCTGAACCATAGGATTAACTCATAATTTAGGCATTAAAGAATTTACAATTGAGTTTTAATCCTACTGTCTCACCCAAATCTAAGGTTTTCAACCACGTTAGCCTTATAGGTTTTGTGAGATAGGTTTTGATAAGTAAAATTGTTTTGAAAAATTATTATTTATTTTGAAAACCTTAATTAATTTTTGAAAACATTTAATTTTGTTTTGAAAGGAAATGTTTGAATCTATACTTAACTGAAAGTTGTGTTAGATTTGAATTTGACAAAAAGTAATTTGAATTTGAAATTCAAAAATTGGCTTCCAGGTCTTGGCGAGGCACTAGGCCTTCTTTGGCCGTAGCCTTATTGGATCATCAACCCTTTCCTGACAAAGCCGTTTAATGAAATTTCATTTTCAAAATTAATCTTTGAAAAAGTTCTGGTCTAACTAGTTTGGATTTTGGATCGGTAGCTTCGGCTAGTTTCACCAGTGTAAAGAGACCAAGTAAACTTGATCTTATTAGAATTGGTTTCCCTAACGTACTATCATCTCACCTCCACCCAATACTATGTTTTCAAATTTTAGTTAAGTTTGTTCAGTCCTTATACTAACCATTCCTAAGTCTAAGCATGGTAAATTGCAGAAATTTAAGTAAACAATCAATCAGGCAAATTGCAAGAATTAAGTTCTATTTAACAATAAATATAGTTTTTAATTTGGCTCCCCCTGGACTGAAGCCACGGTAATGATTAGGCAAGATGTGAATCTTGTCCTTGGGGATCCAATACTGATTTGATCCAGTTGGTTTGTTCAGGCACAGTTTAGGTACCCATGCCTGAACTTTACTTCTGGACTGATTCAGTACAGCAATGTAAGATCTTTGTCGGGATTTGGTTCTATAGCCAAGTCCGGATCGATTTAGAATGGACTTCTGTTTTCCAAGAATCATGTCAAGACCCTTGGAACCAGAAGTGAATCGTTCTAAGGCAGCTCTAAGATCTTTGACCTGAGTTTTCAGGGAGGAGTTCTCTTTCTCAAGTTTTTCAACTTGAGTAGGAGTTCCTTCTTGAACTTTCTCGGTTAAGGATTTAGAGTCAGCTCCCTCTCTCAGGAGTTTTACTTCCTGTCGAAGGGATTCGACTCGGAGTTTGGCTTTCGCCAAATCTCGAGAAAGATACGAAATAAGTTCATTTAATTGACTTCTATTGAAACCACTTACCTTGATTTCGCCTTCTTCTGAAAAGGTTAGTCTGCCGTTGATGGACCCAATTTATCTAATTAAAGTTGTCACTGTAGGGTTTTTCGGGCCGCGAAAACCGCTTTTTCACGTCGCCGAAACCCCGAAAGCCCCAATAGAAAGGATCCGAGCGAAGAAAACCATTTCAAAAATTTACGAGTGCTCGTTTACATGCTTCAAAAACCGATCTACAACCTAGATGTATTAGAGAAGAGAAAACTACCTTCGATGCGTGCCCCGCAATTCCCGCTCGCTCCTCGGTTGGTGTCAGATCTCAAGGATGCAAAGTAGCAACCCTCTAGAAGTATCCACACAAGCAAGAGAATGGAGAGGAGAGTCCAAAAGTGTGCTAGCACTTCTTGGGGTCTCGGCAAGATGAGAGGAGAGGGAGAGCAAAAATCAAACAAAAAACAAAGAGGGGAGAGGAATCATTCACACCCACAAAAACTCCTTATTTGTGTGATCCATTTTGGCCGGCCACTTAATGGCCATTATTGGCCATTAAGTGGCCGGCCACCACCTTTGGTAACCCCCTATTTGAATTCAAAATTCAAATGGGGAGGTTACTTAGCCTTGATGATGATGCCAAGTCATCACTTGGTCAAGTCAAGGTGATGTGGCTTGAGTCAAGTCAAACTTGCCTCTTGTGGACTTTCCATATTTAGCCAAAGTCAAACATTGACTTCATTATTCTCCCATGATTAGATTCATCCAACACTTGGATCAAACTCGAGTCCAACTCAAATTGTCTAATTTGAGTCAAGTCAAACTTGCCTTTTATGGACTTTCCATATTTAGCCAAAGTCAAACTTTGACTTCATTATTCTCCCATGATTAGATTCATCCAACACATGGATCAAACTCGAGTCCAAATCAAGTTGTCTAATTTGAGTCAAGTCAAACTTGCTTTTTATGGACTTTCCATATTTAGCCAAAGTCAAACTTTAACTTCATTACTCTTGGTCCATCATATGGACTTATTCTCCATCTATTGCTCTATGTGTGTGACCCTATAGGTTCTTGTAACGTTGGCAATGCCCTTAAACCTATTTAAGGACATAAGCAATGAGAGGTATCTAGCAACACATCATTGCTACCCAAGTTACAAGAATGTCGAGATCCAACATCACCATTGTGACTAATAATTGTGACCATCACAATATGTGACAACGTCCTTCTATCCTCGATATCTAGATTGATCTTTCATGAGGCATAGATCGTGTCATCCTCAAATCAACCTATGTGTCTTGAACTCCAAGTAGACTCACTATAATCAAATAAGCTCAATATCTCATATTGCCTTATTTGGGCATGGCCATGCACTTAGTGATCTCACTCTATCAAGACTATGATATCTCTCCCGTCATATATGAGGGATAGATCTCATCTACATCACTCACATCCCTCCGCATAATTTGTTACATACCCAGTAATCGCCTTTATAGTCCACCCAGTTACGGGTGACGTTTGACGAAACCAAAGTACATAACTCCTTATGTAGGGAACTATGGTGACTTCAGGTCTAAGGACTAATAGTCATACTAATAGTCACATGAGAAAGTATATGACACTCATATAACGATCCATGATACTTTCTCATGGCGGACCATTCAGTATACATTCTCTAATGTATACCCATGTGTCAACTTGACATCTCATATCCATGACTTGTGAGATCAAGTCATCCTGTTGACCTACATGCTAGTCTCTATGCATTAACATTGTCCTTGAATGTTAATACTTGACTAGGAATAATTAAGAGTAGTGTTCTCTATATCATCTCACTATCGATTCAACTAATCGATTGATATAGATAAGAACCTTCTACTCAAGGACGTTATTATACTAAGTTATTTGGCACCAATACACATAAGTACAATAACCATAAGAAATGTCTTTATATATAAGAAATATATATACAAGAATATGATACAATGAGTCCAAAAAGTAATCATCATATGATTGGCTCTAGGGCTCTCACTAACAATCTCCCACTAGCACTAGTGCCAATCGCTGTAGTATCTAATACCCAATGACCTAGTGTGACCATCATGCTTCATCTGTGCTAAAGCCTTGGTCAAGGGATCTGCGACGTTAGCCTCTGTGGGTACTCTGCAAATCTTCACATCTCCTCGATCGATGATCTCTCGAATGAGATGGAATCGCCGTAGTATGTGTTTGGTCCGCTGGTGTGAGCGAGGTTCCTTAGCCTGCGCAATAACTCCATTGTTGTCACAATAGAGCTCTACGGGATCAGATATGCTAGGAACCACCCCAAGCTCAGTGATGAACTTGCGGATCCAAACTGCCTGCTTTGCTGCCTCTGATGCAGCAATATACTCAGCTTCTGTTGTAGAATCTGCAACTGTGTCCTGCTTCGAACTCTTCTAGCTCACAACTCCGCCATTCAAGCAAATCACGAACCCTGACTGCGATCTGTAATCATCCTGGTCGGTTTGGAAGCTGGCATCAGTGTAACCCTTTACAACTAGATGCTCATCGCCTCCAAATATCAAGAAATATTCTTTAGTCCTTCTCAAGTACTTAAGAATATTCTTGACTGCTATCCAGTGACGTTCACCTGGATCTGACTGGTATCTGCTCGTCATGCTCAAACCATACGAAACATCAGGACGAGTACATAACATGGCATACATGATAGATCCTATGGCTGAGGCATAAGGGATCTTGCTCATGCGGTCTCTCTCCTCTCTAGAAGAGGGACCTTGAGTCTTCGAAAGACTCACGCCATGTGACATTGGCAGATTTCCCTTCTTGGAATTCTGCATGGCAAAACGGTATAATACCGTATCGATGTATGTACTCTGACTTAGGCCAAGCAATCTCTTAGATCTATCTCTATAGATCTTAATGCCTAGAATGCAGGCTGCTTCACCTAAGTCCTTCATTGCGAAACAAGTCCCCAACCAAGTCTTCACAGACTGTAGCGAAGGGATATTCTTCCCAATGAGTAGTATGTCATCCACATACAAGACTAGGAAGACTACTGTGCTCCCACTAACCATCTTGTAGACACAAGGTTAATCTTCGTTCTTGATGAAACCAAACTGTTTGATCGCATCATCGAATCGAAGATTCCAGCTCCGAGAAGCTTGCTTTAGACCATAAATGGCCCTATGCAGCTTGCATACTCTACCAGTATGCTGTGGATCTACAAAACCCTCAGGCTGTGTCATGTACACATCCTCGAGGAGGTTTCCATTCAGAAACGCTGTCTTGACATCCATCTGCCAGATCTCATAATCGTGGTAGGCTGCAATAGCAAGCATGATCCGAATGGACTTAAACATCGCTACTGGAGAAAAAGTTTCATCATAGTCAATACCATGAATTTGCTTGAAACCTTTAGCTACCAGTCTACCCTTATAGGTATGAGTAAGTCCATCCATGTTAGGCTTTCTCTTAAAGACCCACTTACACCCAATGGGTTTGACCCCTTCAGGTGGATCAACCAAGGTCCAAACTTGGTTAGTGTACATGGATTCCATTTCGGATCTCATGGCTTCCAGCCATGACTCAGAATCTGGGCTCATCACAGCTTCCTGATAGGTGGTAGGCTCATTCTCAATGATCATAACGTCATCATGGTCAGGCAAGAGAAATGAATATCTCCCAGGCTGACGACGTACCCTATCAGACCTGCGAAGAGGTAGGTCTACCTGAACAGGTTGTTGTTCCACAACTTCTTGTGTAACAATCTCATCCACAACTTCTTGTGGTTCCTGTTCAGTATCCATCAAGGGCTCAGTGTGTAACGCCCCAAAATTTCCATTTTAAGTCCTTAAAGTCCTTAGAACTATTTAAAAATGTTTTAGAAATATTCTAGATATTTTTAGGAATTTTTAGAATATTTTTATGAAATTTTCCGAGTCCGTTTAGTATTTTTAAAAAAGGAAAAACTTTAAAGGGCAGCAGGGAGTTCGAACCCGCGACCACAGGAGGAGAAACCCCTAGGGGCGCGCAAGGAACCAGCTGGGCTAGGGTATCAAGCACAACAAAAGGTGGAGAGATATTAAGTTAAGTTATAAGTTGGACTTAAATACCCTAAGTATAAATAGGTAATTAAGGAGAGAAGTTTTATTTTCCCTCAACTCAAACCCTTCCTCGCCCAAACCAGCCGCACGCCGCCTCTTTCCCCCTCTCTCGTGCGCACGCCGACACCCAACCCCCCTCTCCTCTTCCAAGGGAGCGCCGGCCAAGGCTCTCCTCCGAGAGATCTTCCAATATTCGGAATCCCCGCAACGAGAGGAACGCGTGAGCGCGAAGAAATCTCCGAGACTCCGAGTTTCTCCGGGACCTCCGACGCCGTTCTTGGTTGTAAGTCCGAGATATCAAAGTAAGTACTACTCACCTGCAGTAAGAGACGGTTTCCCGTCGAGTTTTATCATAGGAATTTCGTGAATGCAGAATTTTCGTTTTATATGCTCGAGAAAATATTTTAGCGTGCAATATAATGTGAACAAATAGAGAATACAGTTAATCTTTTACATTATAGTAATGACTTCACTTAACCTGTGCACAAGCAAGTATTCACGCATAAACACGTTATAAGATATTATTCTGTGAGAGCATAAGAATAGTAGTAGCTTTTCTATGAATGATATGGTGAAGTTAGTTGTAATTAGCTTATTTAAGTGAACGTGTGTTTGAATAATAGTGGATGAGAAATATTATGCATGTGATAGTTTGTGTATGAATGTGATTGACTGTATAGTAAGTTGTTAAGTGCAATTATATGTAAGTCTTTAGATCTTGTTATATTATTAAATAGTTCTCTTTTTTTGATAGTGAGAGAAATATATTTATAAAAAAAAAGAGAACGTGAAGAGCTTTAGTTGATAAATTGTATCTATCGACTAAACAGTTGACAAGAGGATTACTTTTAAACTAGAATTAACATTATTAATTAAGATTGCTAATTTTGAAAGCGATGTGCTAGACAACATTGTAAGTAACTTTGTGTATTCAGTTTAAATCTGTGATATGCAGTAAATGTGCTGTAAGTTATGTCAAAGTTTTGAAATTTTGTATGTGCTGTTATTTTGCAATAGTTGATGTTTGAAAACTGTGTCGTCGAGTTTGGTAGCATATACAAATAAAGTATTGTCTTTAGAGGTCAAAAAGTAAATTGATTTGTTATGAAGTAAATACATTATATGAGGTGAGAATTAAGAGAATGCAAGCATTGTATTTGCTTTGATGATAGAAGTTGTACCCTATATGAGTTTTAGGGTAATAGTCAGAAGAAAAGAAAGATAAAGAAAAAGAAAAGAGATGGCCAAGGCCTTACGAAATCCCAAAAAGTCAAGACTTAGGGATTTGGGCACACAAGGTGTTCGATAAAATGCCAAGGCATTTAAAGATAAGAAAGAAAAGAAAGAAAAGCTATTTTATTTTCTAAGGCCAGTACCGGCGTCCAAGGGCGTCGTTAAAGAAATCCAGGTGTCCAATTCCAAGGTCTTAGCCCTAGTAGACCAAGGTCTGCTCTATTAGGATTGGTGGCTCGCTACCCCAACCTTTTAGGGAACGCGCATAAGATGGTACTTACGTCTTAAGTGGATCCAAATGATTATTATTTTCAAGTATATGCTTTAGCAAAGTTTTCCTAAAGTTTAAGGAAGTTTTCTAAAAGTTAAAGAAAGATTTAAAGTTAAAGAATTGCTAAAGTTTCAAGTTAAGCCAAGAAAAAGTGAGTTAAGACTTATTAATGCTTGAGTATACATGTTTTGAGTTATACATGTTTTAGTGTTTCTTTTAAGCATAAAAGTATCTCATGTGATTTCACATTGTTTAAAAAGCATGCTTGTACATTTCGAGATTTTGTGAGCTAGATAGTACTTGCTAAACTTTATGCTTATTAGTTGCATTTCCTCTTACTGCAGGTAAAGGTAAAGGCCAGCAATTCTGAATGAAGGCGACGAGGCGGTGCTGAGTGACGTGTGTGTGGTGGCTGACCTTGGAGAGGTCCTTGGGACAAGATGAATAAAAGACTTAAAGTGCACTTGTTACAGATTCTTAGTTTAAGTTAAATCACCTAGAATTTATCCAAGTATTCGCGTTTTAGATATTCTGCATGTCTTAAAACCACGAGTAAAGATTTCATGTCATTCTATTTATACATATCCTTATGATTGTATTGGATAAGTTTTTATTTCTTTAAGTATGCTTAGGAAAGTTGCATTCATATTCCATAATGCTTTAGTAATATTATAGAACCTTATGTGATGAGTTTAAATGCATGACTGTTAAAGTTAGAATATCATTCTTAGATAGATTAAATACAAAAACAAAAGAAAGTTTCGCATTTTTAGTCGTGCATTAGAGTCAAGAAGTAGACAAGTAACGGTCCGTCTAAGGTAGAAGAAGGTGGGGTCGCTACAGTTGGTATCAGAGCAGTTCCCATTCTCCAGCATCACACACACATCAGCATCAACCTTGCCGTCTTCAAGTAAGAAAGCTTTAAGTTTCAGTTTTCTATTGCTCCTTTACTTAATTGCAGTATAGAGAAATGCCTAAGTACTTACTCATATGTGCATAGATCAAGGAAGCATGTTTAATACCTTAGTATCACGGAATCATGTTTAATCCCAAGAATGGATATTAGGTTACTAAGTAAGAAGATAAGTTTATACCTAGAAATGTAGTAGTGATTTTCTTGTTCCTTTATGCATTATTAGATGGCAAGAAGAGGCCGAGCTCCTAATGCAAGGAACAACACTCCAATTCAAGATAACAATGAGCCTGGCACAGAACAGCCAAACCTGATGGCAGTCATTGCTCAAATGCAAGCTCAGATTACAGAGCAACAGAAGACCATAGCCACACTGATGGCAAATCAGCACCCAGTGCCCCCTACACCACCCACAGCAGGAGTGGGAACTCCAGTGGTGGCTGAAGTTCCACCAGTCCCACAGGAGACCCCTGCCGTGAACCGAAGACAAGAAGCATACCTCGTCCAGTGGCAGAGGCTGAAACCTGAATGCTTCTCAGGCACGACTGAGCCCTGGGATGCCCAGGCTTGGTTCAAGACTTTAGAGAGCACAATGGAACTTCTTGACTGGCCAGAAGTCGAGAAGGTCAAATGTGCCTTTTTCTGCCTAACTGGAGATGCTCGTATGTGGTGGGAGCGGGTCAAGAGTAAGAGGATAGTCAACCAGATGAGCTGGACAGATTTCGAGCAAGAGTTCTATGAGGAGTTCTTCCACATGCGGGTTACCAACAAGCACTATGAGGACTTCATGGAGTTCAGACAAGGTAACCTACCAGTGGGAGAAGCAGTCGCGAAGTTCAACAGACTAGCTCGCCTCTGCCCAGAGCTAGTCAGCACAGAGAAGGAGCGAGTCAGACTGATGCTCCGCATGCTGAACCCTGAGATAGCACTCAACGTGAACAGCGGGACGCACCGACCCCAGACCAGCGAGGAGTTGGTCAGTAGTGCACTAATCTCAGAGCACTATCTGAATAGCATCAAGGCACAACAAACACAGCAGAAGCCAGTCCTGATTGAGAGCAAGACAACAGGAGGCCAGAAGCCTCCGCCAAATAACCAGAACTGGAAGAACAAGAACCACAAAAGGAAGCAGTGGCCTGGCAGCCAAAAGGAAACCCAGAGAACAAGTAAGCTAGGTATCCACCTTTCCTAAGTGTGGGAGGACCCATCCAGGAGCATGCCTTTTGGTGTAACTGGTGCTACTCATGTGGACAAGAGGGACACAGATCCAAAGACTGCCCAAACAAGTTTAAGGTACTCCTCAGCAGTCCGTACAGTATGGAGGCAAGCCTCAGTTACATTACATGCCTACTATACTGGAGGGACCTCAGATCAGTCAGGGAAGGTTGGAAGCAGCACCAGTTCAACCAATGCCAGAGTCTTTTCCCTCACGAAGGAAGAAGCTGCCAGCGCCTCCACGGTCGTAACAGGTCAAATAGTTATTTTTAGCATTTAGCTACTACACTGTTTGACACTGGGGCGACCCATTCTTTCGTATCAGTACCTTTTGCTAGTAAGTTACAGGTGCCTGCAGAGAGTTGGGAGTCCAGATTCCTGACAACTCTCCCCTCAGGGGAAATCATGGAATCCACCCAGAGGTTCCGGGCTGTGTCAATCAAGATTTCAGACCGAGAGCTATATGTCGATCTAATAGTCCTTGCGATGCAAGACTTCGACGTCATACTGGGCATGGATTTCCTCAGTAAGTATAGCGCTTCAGTGGACTGTCACCCGAGAAAGGTGGTTTTCAGTCCAGAAGGAGAACCACCATTTGAATTTCAAGGAGCCCCAAGGAGGAAGACTCAGAAATTCCCCTCAGCCTTGACAGCCCACCAGATGCTAGAGCAAGGGTGTGCTGGTTTTCTTGCACACGTAGTGGACTCAGAAGCAAAGGAAGAACTCAAGCAGGAGGATGTACGGGTAGTCTGCGAATATCCAGAAATATTTCCAGAAGAACTACCTGGACTACCGCCCAACAGGGAGGTGGAATTTGAGATTGAGCTGGTGCCAGGTACCAGTCCGGCCTCAAAAGCCCCATATCGTATGTCTGCTGCAGAGCTGAAAGAATTACAAGAGCAACTCCAGGAGCTACTAGACAAGGGCTTCATCCGCCCGAGTCATTCACCCTGGGGAGCTCCTGTACTTTTCGTCAAGAAGAAGGATGGGTCTATGCGTCTGTGCATAGACTACAGAGCTCTGAACAAGGTAACCATCAAGAACAAGTACCCCCTTCCTAGAATAGATGATTTATTTGATCAACTCAGAGGTGCCACAGTGTTCTCCAAGATAGACTTACGTTCTGGGTATCATCAGCTAAAGGTTAAGGAAAGTGACATCCCCAGGGCAGCCTTCAGGACAAGATATGGCCACTACGAATTTGTAGTGATGCCTTTTGGAGTGACAAATGCTCCAGCAGTCTTCATGGAGCTGATGAACCATATCTTCAGGGAGTATCTCGATAAATTCGTCATTGTATTTATTGATGATATTATGATATATTCACAGACCCCAGAGGACCACGCTACACACTTGAGAATAGTGCTACGAACCCTTCAGCAGGAGCAACTCTACGCAAAATTCTCAAAGTGTGAGTTTTGGCTAGATCAGGTGGCCTTCCTAGGTCACATTGTGTCCAAAGAGGGCATTCAAGTAGATCCAGCCAAGATAGAAGCAGTCAGCAACTGGTGTAGACCCAAGAACGCCAGTGAAATCAGAAGCTTCTTAGGCCTGGCAGGATATTATAGAAAATTTGTGGAAGACTTTTCCAGAATAGCCTCCCCTCTCACAGTCCTGACCAGAAAGAATCAGAAGTTTGAGTGGTCAGATAAATGCGAGCACAGCTTCCTAGAGCTGAAGAAAAGATTGACTAGTGCTCCCATCCTGACTATTCCAGAGAGTGACAAGGCCTTTGACATCTACAGTGATGCATCCAAGATGGGCCTTGGAGTTGTCCTCATGCAAGACGGTAAAGTGATAGCATATGCCTCCAGACAGCTCAAGGACTATGAGAAGAATTACCCTACCCATGACCTTGAGCTAGCAGCTGTGGTTTTCGCACTGAAGCTCTGGAGACACTACCTGTATGGAGTGTAGTGCAGAATCTTCACAGACCATCAGAGTTTGAAGTACTTCTTCACTCAGAAGGATCTGAATATGAGGCAGCGCAGGTGGCTAGAGTTGGTCAAAGATTATGACTGTGAAATTCTCTACCACCCAGGTAAAGCTAATAAAGTGGCAGATTCACTGAGCAGAAAATCCTGTGCAGCACTGATGTCCCTATCATCACTGTCTCCACCACTTCAGAAAGAAATAAAAGATTTTGGAGTCGAGGTAATAATTGGGCAATTTTCTTCATTGACCCTAGAGTCAACCCTGCTTATAGATATACAAGAAAAGCAAGATCAAGACCCGAAAATCCAGAAGATCAAGCAGGGGATCCAAGAGGCAGAAAATTCAGGGTTTCGAGTATCAGATAGTGGCATCCTCTATCTTGGAGACCGCCTTTGCGTCCCCAATGATGAGGAACTAAGGAAGGATATTTTAGAAGAAGCACACAGTACCCCGTACTCTATGCATCCAGGTTCCACCAAGATGTATCAAGATTTAAGGAAAAGATTCTGGTGGTCTGGACTCAAGCGAGATGTAGTTAAATATGTCAGCACCTGCCTGACATGCCAGAGAGTCAAGGCAGAGCACCAGAGACCAAGAGGAGTTCTACAGCCACTTCCCATTCCAGAGTGGAAGTGGGAAGAAATATCCATGGACTTTATCACAGGTCTTCCAAGAACCACCCATGGACACGATGCAATTTGGGTGATAGTGGACAAATTGACCAAGTCTGCCCACTTTCTAGCCATCAAGGTGTCGCACTCAGTAGAGCATTTGGCGCAGTTATATGTGAAAGAGGTGATCAGGCTTCATGGAGTTCCGAAGTCTATCATTTCTGACAGAGACGGGCGCTTTGTCTCTCACTTCTTGGAGTGTGTTCAGCACGCACTAGGCACCAGACTTAAATTCAGCACAGCCTTCCATCCCCAGATTGATGGACAGACAAAAAGAGTAAATCAAATTTTAGAAGATATGCTCCGGGCCTGTGCGCTAGATTTTAAAGGCAGTTGGTGCAAGTACCTGTGTTTAGCTGAATTTGCCTACAACAATAGCTATCAGGCCACTATCAAAATGGCACCCTATGAAGCATTATATGGCAGGAAATGCATATCACCCATATGTTGGCAAGAAGCTGGTGAGAAGAAAGAGATGGAGTCAGGACTAGGCAGCCAGACTTAGCTTATAGATGAGACCACTCAGGCTATCCAGATGATCCGCCAGAGGATTGAGACTGCCTAGAGTAGAGAGAAAAGTTATGCTGACACACGCCGTAGGCCACTTGAATTCCAAGTTGGAGATTCAGTATTTCTCAAGGTCGCCCCCATGAAGGGAGTGATGAGATTTGGCAAAAAGGGCAAGCTGAGTCCTCGCTACATAGGACCCTACAAGATTATAAAGAGAGTTGGGAAGGTAGTCTATGAGCTGGACTTGCCAGAGGATATGTCAGCTATCCACAGTACATTTCATGTCTCCATGCTAAAAAAGTGTATTCACGATCCCAATCAAGTGATTCAGCCTCAGTCAGTGCAGATCCAAGAAGATCTTATCTATGAGAGCAGACCGACACAGATAGTGGACAAAGCAGTTAAAAGATTGAGAAATAAAGAAGTGCCACTAGTGAAGGTCGTCCGGCAGAGTCAAAAGCATGAGGAGGCTACTTGGGAACGTGAGGACAGCATGAGAGAAAGATATCCAGAATTATTCTAAGTTCGAGGACGAACTTTTCATATGGTATGGGGGATTGTAACGCCCCAAAATTTCCATTTTAAGTCCTTAAAGTCCTTAGAACTATTTAAAAATATTTTAGAAATATTCTAGATATTTTTAGGAATTTTTAGAATATTTTTATGAAATTTTTCGAGTCCGTTTAGTATTTTTAAAAAAAGAAAAAATTTAAAGGGCAGCAGGGAGTTCGAACCCGCGACCACAGGAGGAGAAACCCCTAGGGGCGCGCAAGGAACCATCTGGGCTAGGGTATCAAACACAACAAAAGGTGGAGAGATATTAAGTTATGTTATAAGTTGGACTTAAATACCCTAAGTATAAATAGGTAATTAAGGAGAGAAATTTTATTTTCCCTCAACTCAAACCCTTCCTTGCCCAAACCAGCCGCACGCCGCCTCTTTCCCCCTCTCTCGTGCGCACGCCGACACCCAACCCCCCTCTCCTCTTCCAAGGGAGCGCCGGCAAAGGTTCTCCTCCGAGAGATCTTCCAATATTCGGAATCCCCGCGACGAGAGGAACGCGTGAGCGCGAAGAAATCTCCGAGACTCCGAGTTTCTCCGGGACCTCCGACGCCGTTCTTGGTTGTAAGTCCGAGATATCAAAGTAAGTACTACTCACCTGCAGTAAGAGGCGGTTTCCCGTCGAGTTTTATCATAGGAATTTCATGAATGCAGAATTTTCGTTTTATATGCTCGAGAAAAGGTTTTAGCGTGCAATATAATGTGAACAAATAGAGAATACAGCTAATCTTTTACATTATAGTAATGACTTCACTTAACCTGTGCACAAGCAAGTATTCACGCATAAACACGTTATAAGATATTATTCTGTGAGAGCATAAGAATAGTAGTACCTTTTCTATGAATGATATGGTGAAGTTAGTTGTAATTAGCTTATTTAAGTGAACGTGTGTTTGAATAATAGTGGATGAGAAATATTATGCATGTGATAGTTTGTGTATGAATGTGATTGACTGTATAGTAAGTTGTTAAGTGCAATTATATGTAAGTCTTTAGATCTTGTTATATTATTAAATAGTTCTCTTTTTTTGATAGTGAGAGAAATATATTTATAAAAAAAAAAAGAGAACGTGAAGAGCTTTAGTTGATAAATTGTATCTATCGACTAAACAGTTGACAAGAGGATTACTTTTAAACTAGAATTAACATTATTAATTTAGATTGCTAATTTTGAAAGCGATGTGCTAGACAACTTTGTAAGTAACTTTGTGTATTCAGTTTAAATCTGTGATATGCAGTAAATGTGCCGTAAGTTATGTCAAAGTTTTGAAATTTTGTATGTGCTGTTATTTTGCAATAGTTGATGTTTGAAAACTGTGTCGTCGAGTTTGGTAGCATATACAAATAAAGTATTGTCTTTAGAGGTCAAAAAGTAAATTGATTTGTTATGAAGTAAATACGTTATATGAGGTGAGAATTAAGAGAATGCAAGCATTGTATTTGCTTTGATGATAGAAGTTGTACCCTATATGAGTTTTAGGGTAATAGTCAGAAGAAAAGAAAGATAAAAAAAAAGAAAAGAGAAGGCCAAGGCCTTACGAAATCCCCAAAAGTCAAGACTTAGGGATTTGGGCACACAAGGTGTTCGATAAAATGCCAAGGCATTTAAAGATAAGAAAGAAAAGAAAGAAAAGCTATTTTATTTTCTAAGGCCAGTACCCGGCGTCCAAGGGCGTCGTTAAAGAAATCCAGGTGTCCAATTCCAAGGTCTTGGCCCTGGTAGACCAAGGTCTGCTCTATTAGGATTGGTAGCTCGCTACCCCAACCTTTTAGGGAACGCGCATAATATGGTACTTACGTCTTAAGTGGATCCATGTGATTATTATTTTCAAGTATATGCTTTAGCAAAGTTTTCCTAAAGTTTAAGGAAGTTTTCTAAAAGTTAAAGAAAGATTTAAAGTTAAAGAATTGCTAAAGTTTCAAGTTAAGCCAAGAAAAAGTGAGTTAAGACTTATTAATGCTTGAGTATACATGCATAGAGTTATATATGTTTTAGTGTTTCTTTTAAGCATAAAAGTATCTCATGTGATTTCACATTGTTTAAAAAAAAAGCATGCTTGTACATTTCGAGATTTTGTGAGCTAGATAGTACTTGCTATGTTTATGCTTATTAGTCGCATTTCCTCTTACTGCAGGTAAAGGTAAAGGCTAGCAATTCTGAAAGAAGGCGACGAGGCGGTGCTGAGTGACGTGTGTGTGGTGGCTGACCTTGGAGAGGTCCTTGGGACAAGATGAATAAAAGACTTAAAGTGCACTTGTTACAGATTCTTAGTTTAAGTTAAATCACCTAGAATTTATCCAAGTATTCACGTTTTAGATATTCTGCATGTCTTAAAACCATGAGTAAAGATTTCATGTCATTCTATTTATACATATCCTTATGATTGTATTGGATAAGTTTTTATTTCTTTAAGTATGCTTAGGAAAGTTGCATTCATATTCCATAATGCTTTAGTAATATTATAGAACCCTGTGTGATGAGTTTAAATGCATGACTGTTAAAGTTAGAATATCATTCTTAGATAGATTAAATACAAAAACAAAAGAAAGTTCCGCATTTTTAGTCGTGCATTAGAGTCAAGAAGTAGACAAGTAACGGTCCGTTTAAGGTAGAAGAAGGCGGGGTCGCTACACAGTGCTATGGTCGTTGTCTTGAAATTCTTCAAGATCAAACGAACTCCCACTAGTCTTTCTAGAAACAAAGTCCCTTTCTAGAAAGACCCCAGTCTTAGCAACAAACACTTTGTGCTGACTGGGAATGTAGAAGTAATATCTCTTAGTTTCCTTGGGATATCCCACGAAATAGCACTTATCGGACATGGGTCCCAGTTTGTCTAAAACTTGACGTCTAACGTAAGCCTCACAACCCCAAACTCTCATAAAAGACATCTTGGGACTCCTCCCAGTCCATATCGTATATGGTGTCTTCATGACCGCCTTTGATGGAACACGATAAAGTGTGAACGCTGCCGTGTCTAGAGCATATCCCCAAAAGGATATAGGAAGATCTGCGTGACTCATCATAGATCGTACCATATCTAATAAGGTACGATTCCTCCTTTCGGATACACCATTCCATTGTGGTGTCCCAGGAGGAGTGAGTTGAGATAGAATCCCACACTCAGCTAAATAGTCACGAAACTCATGGCTCAAGTATTCTCCACCTCGATCTGATCGAAGTATTTTAATACTCTTGTCGAGTTGGTTTTGTACTTCATTTCTAAATTCTTTGAACTTTTCAAAGGACTCGGACTTATGTGTCATCAAGTACACATAACCATATCTACTGAAATCATCAGTAAATGTGATGAAGTATCTATAACCACCTCGAGCAGCAACATTGAAAGGGCCACATACATCAGAATGTATGAGTCCTAACAAATCTGTTGCCCTCTCGCTATGTCCACTAAAGGGAGTCTTAGTCATCTTGCCTAGAAGGCATGACTCGCATGTCTCATAGATTCAAAATCAAATGAATCCAGCAATCCATCCTTATGGAGCTGGGACAAGCGACTCTCATTTATGTGGCCTAAGCGACAGTGCCAGAGATAGGTTGGGTTCAACTCATTTGATCTCAACCTCTTGGTACTTACATTATAGATAGGGCGTTCTATGTCTAGAATGTAGAGTCCGTTGATAAGATCTGCACTACAATAGAATATTTCATTTAAATAGACTGAACAACATTTGTTCTTAATTATAAATGAGAAGCCTTTCTTGTCTAGACAAGAAACAGAAATTATGTTCTTAGTAAGTGTAGGTACATAACAACAATCATCTAGTTCCAGTACAAGCCCAGAGGGCAGAGATAGAAAATAAGTTCCTACAGCAACAACAGCAACTCGTGCTCCATTGCCTACTCGTAGGTCCACCTCGCCCTTTGCCAATGCCCTGCTATTTCTTAGCCCCTGCACATTGGTACAAATGTGAGAAGCACATCCAGTATCTAATACCCATGATGTAGAAATAGAAAGGTTGACTTCTATAACATATATACCCGAAGTAGAAGGCTCGCTTCTCTTCTTCTTAAGATCCTCCAGGTATACCTTGCAGTTCCGCTTCCAATGCCCTGCCTGCCCTTGATATAATTGCTTGAGGTGGTCAATCATATCGTAAGCATTCATGTTCTCATGTTGCTTCTGAAGCTCAGAGGACATGCAGCATAGCATTAGGCACGACACGTCTAACGCGTCGTCTTGATGCTTCTGATGAGCATCTCTAACGCTACGGATGGCTGAGCATGGTGGTGCTTCAGGACTGCTTGCTCTAGAACGTACCACTTACGTTCCTGTTTGAGGACTATCCTCAAGTTCCTGTACCAGTCGAGGAAATTAGCTCCAGTGAGCTTGTCCTTCTCAAGGACAGATCGCAGAGAGAGAGTGTTCGCGTTTGAAGACATGGCAATCTACAACAGATAAATACAGAGAATAAATATCATATTCTAGTAATCATCTAATTAGGCCTTTAATTAAATGATGCTCCCACTAAATTATAAGAATTTTGGTGGAATCAAGTCATTGGAGTGGTCAAACCACACTACTAGATCCGTACCAATTTACTATAATTTATGTGGGACAAGATCCACATCATACTATGCCTTGAGTTAGCTTTGGCTAAATCGCCCAAGACTTAGTATGATCGGTAGATAACTAATTTATCAATTACATCTCTATGCAACTCTTGTTTATAGGATCAAGAATTAACATTTATGAATAATCTTGAGTTAGCTTTGGCTAAATCGCCCAAGACTATTGATAAATGCGATCTTGTCCTACCTTTCCAACTATTGGAATACGCCTATAGCTTTACTCGATCCAATTGAGTTAACTAGTTACTCAATCTGATTGAGCTCGATCTAACGTGAGCCGTGATAGGCGGGACCAAGGTTGTCCCTCCGCATCCTACCAAGATTAAATGCGTTGCTCTGCTTTGGCAGAATCGACAAGCGCATATGATCGATGTAGTGATGGGTATCAGGACCCGGTAGGCGTTTACGAGTCGATTCGATTTTAGATCTAATCTAATCAAGGATGTGCATCACATTTAGGAATTTATGAAATCTAATTTAATCCTAAATGTGTATTAAGTGCACATCAAAATGTGGTTCCCACATTACTTGTGCATCTCATACACTTAAGTTTATTTTTACTATTCTACATTATCATGCATCATATACATCACAAGCATAGCAATAATAAAATAAACTTAAGTGACTTGGTCATGGCCCTACTAAGACCCTCTCAAGCCAATGAGAGGATCCGATGGTCAACCTAGGTCTAGCGGCTTCTCCAAGTGCTTCCTCTTGACCGTCTTGGTGTTGTCGGCTAGTTCTCCCGAGTCCAAGTTCTCCGGAATTTCCGTCGTCTTCACTTTTGTACATTACAAATTTTTATACTCGAGTTACATTCGAGTCTAAATATGAAATACAACAGAAATAAAATATTAAAAGCCGACACGCAGGTCGCAAACACAATACAACACGCACATGTACAAAAACGGCACGCAGGCCGTATTATGAATTACAACACAATTTTAATCTTATTAAAAATTGGGTTTTGGGCCATGACCATCACACTACTGTACATAATTCAAAATTATGTAATTTTACAGATTTTATATAATTTTTCTACTGATTTTTAGAATTTTTCGAGTCACAACTCCGCGGTGGTCCCGGTAAGCGGGTTTCGGGCGTAATTGCGAGACAAGGCCCCTTGCGGGGTTAGGGGCAGCGCCCCTACTCGTGAAATAACCTTCACGAGTGTCTTCTTGCGATTATACAGTGCCTTTACCCGCTGTCCCAAAATCCATTTGGGCGAAACTTGCCGTTTCGGAGAAGTTTTTCTCGGTGGCAATGTCTACAAGTGCTTCGCACTCGTCGCTTTGCCTCCACGAGGAAAAATACTCAAAAATCCTAAAATTTAGAAAAATTACAGAAGCATAAAATTATCTAAATTTTGTATCTAATACAAAAAAATAAAAACCAAAACGAGCACAAGCTTCGCTCGTGGCTCTGATACCACTGTAGGATTTTTCGGGCCGCGAAAACCGCTTTTTCGCGTCGCGGAAACCCCGAAAGCCCCAATAGAAAGGATCCGAGCGAAGAAAACCATTTCAAAAATTTACGAGTGCTCGTTTACATGCTTCAAAAACCGATCTACAACCTAGATCTATTAGAGAAGAGAAAACTACCTTCGATGCGTGCCCCGCAATTCCCGCTCGCTCCTCGGTTGGTGTCGGATCTCAAGGATGCAAAGTAGCAACCCTCTAGAAGTATCCACACAAGCAAGAGAGTGGAGAGGAGAGCCCAAAAGTGTGCTAGCACTTCTTGGGGTCTCGGCAAGATGAGAGGAGAGGGAGAGCAAAAACCAAACAAAAACCAAGAGGGGAGAGGAATCATTCACACCCACAAAAACTCCTTATTTGTGTGATCCATTTTGGCCGGCCACTTAATGGCCATTATTGGCCATTAAGTGGCCGGCCACCACCTTTGGTAACCCCCTATTTGAATTCAAAATTCAAATGGGGAGGTTACTTAGCCTTGATGATGATGCCAAGTCATCACTTGGTCAAGTCAAGGTGATGTGGCTTGAGTCAAGTCAAACTTGCCTCTTGTGGACTTTCCATATTTAGCCAAAGTCAAACTTTCACTTCATTATTCTCCCATGATTAGATTCATCCAACACTTGGATCAAACTCGAGTGCAACTCAAGTTGTCTAATTTGAGTCAAGTCAAACTTGCCTTTTATGGACTTTCCATATTTAGCCAAAGTCAAACTTTGACTTCATTATTCTCCCATGATTAGATTCATCCAACACTTGGATCAAACTCGAGTCCAACTCAAGTTGTCTAATTTGAGTCAAGTCAAACTTTCCTTTTATGGACTTTCCATATTTAGCCAAAGTCAAACTTTGACTTCATTACTCTCGGTCCATCATATGGACTTATTCTCCATCTATTGCTCTATGTGTGTGACCCTATAGGTTCTTGTAACGTTGGCAATGCCCTTAAACCTATTTAAGGACATAAGCAATGAGAGGTATCTAGCAACACATCATTGCTACCCAAGTTACAAGAATGTCGAGATCCAACATCACCATTGTGACTAATAATTGTGACCATCACAATATGTGACAACGTCCTTCTATCCTCGATATCTAGATTGATCTTTCATGAGGCATAGACCGTGTCATCCTCAAATCAATCTATGTGTCTTGAACTCCAAGTAGACTCACTATAATCAAATAAGCTCAATATCTCATATTGCCTTATTTGGGCATGGCCATGCACTTAGTGATCTCACTCTATCAAGACTATGATATCTCTCCCGTCATATAGGAGGGATAGATCCCATCTACATCACTCACATCCCTCCGCATAATTTGTTACATACCCAGTAATCGCCTTTATAGTCCACCCAGTTACGGGTAACGTTTGACGAAACCAAAGTACATAACTCTTTATGTAGGGAACTATGGTGACTTCAGGTCTAAGGACTAATAGTCATACTAATAGTCACATGAGAAAGTATATGACACTCATATAACGATCCATGATACTTTCTCATGGCGGGCCATTCAGTATACATTCTCTAATGTATACCCATGTGTCAACTTGATATCTCATATCCATGACTTGTGAGATCAAGTCATCATGTTGACCTACATGCTAGTCTCTATGCATTAACATTGTCCCTTGAATGTTAATACTTGACTAGGAATAATTAAGAGTAGTGTTTTCTATATCATCTCACTATCGATTCAACTAATCGATTGATATAGATAAGAACCTTCTACTCAAGGACGTTATTATACTAAGTTATTTGGCACCAATACATATAAGTACAATAACCATAAGAAATGCCTTTATATATAAGAAATATATATACAAGAATATGATACAATGAGTCCAAAAAGTAATCATCATATGATTGGCTCTAGGGCTCTCACTAACAGTCACGAATGTAGATCCATCAAAATTTAGAATTTATAAAGTGCTGGAAACCCTTTTTGCAATCAAAGAAGAAAAGCGTAGTAAAGGGGCCATAGGTCGTATTTTTCCAAGGGCTAGTTCAAGTTTGTTTGATTCAAGCTTACATTTATGTGTCGTCAATGTTTTTAGGTTTCAAATGAAATATGGTTTTGGTTTTGAATGGACAAGAAAATGTAATGAAAAGTAAGAAAATTTGACTAAACGAACTAACAAGGAATTTGCAACTAATAGGAAAATTAATCAACTAAAACACTTAACCAATTTGGAAAATGAATATGATGTTAATTGGCAACACAAATGCTAAGCAATATACTCAAAACAGAACTGACATTTCCGATTTAAGCTAATGCAAACTTCTACTACGTGAATCAAGATTAAAACAACCCAAGGCTAAACAATTCTGAACAAATTGATAGAAAGTAAATGCCAAAAATTCTGAAACTAAATACAGGTATTTTCACTAATCAATTCAGAAATCTGTGAATGCAGGAATGAAGACAGAATTGAAGAACAAGGACTACTCTATTCAGACTCAAACTTGAATGCTGAACCTATATGCAGGAATGAAAAATTGTGTGCAGAAACTTGACAACAAGTTGGACACAAGACAATTAACTGAGCTGGAATTTATGATCTATCCTAAGGATCAGTACGTTTAAGTAAAACTCATGTTCCTTTGGCACAAACACATACACTCATAGCTAAAATTTCTGAAACGAAACTGAACTTGCAGAATTTTGAAAGCTGATACAATTCGGCTGAGAACTACTGCAGATTATGAAATCAAAACCTTTTATGGATGCTCAGAATTGATTAACAAACAGAATTAACAGGTGAAATGCAATTTTGAAAACTAGGTTTATGGATGCTCTATTCAGAATTGATTACTGAAACTACCAGACACAAAGTTGATACACAGAAATCAGAATTAACAAACCTGCAGCATTGAAACAAAGCAGCAGATTTTTATGTGAAATAAATCGAACTACTGAAAACAAATCATTAAATCTAATATACGAAAGAATGATGAACTCAGAATTACAGAAATGAAGCTACAAATTCAGATACAAATGACTGAAACTTAAATTCAGAAATGCAGGAAACATCTCCAAGAAGCAGAATTCCAAATGCAGAAATAAACTGCAGCTAGTTGCAAATCAAACATACAAGCTCAGATTTAAGAATTCAAATCTAAAATCTAATGGAAGATATCGTAGAACTAATTGTTGCTAATTTCCAATTGAGATCTCAAAAGAAAAATTGATACAAAGAAATAAGGACTGATACGCAACAGTTAAAACAGAATTGCAGAAATGATTTCAAATTCAGAAACGATTTGAAACTAACAAACTGATTTAAATGCAATTGTTCACTTCACAAACACTTAGCTAACTAGTTTGCAGATTTGAAAAGCTATCAACTACAAGAACCGATCCAATAGAACTGGATCAAAATTTAGAAACTACAGTAGATACGAAAAACAGATTTGAAGGACAATTGAAACTGAAATTACAGCTAAAGAACAGAAATTAACTAAAGAAATTAACTCTCAATCACTCTCTTGTCTCGAGATCACCTTGTTCGTCACGCAAGGGCAAGCCAAGAACCCCTTAAACTCGCAAATCAATGGAAAAACGACTCAACTTCAGATCTGCTCACAGAATTGCACTCTGCTGGAAATCCAATTCGATCCACTAGATCTCGCGATGTACAGATGCTATAAAGATTTGGTGTTGATAAGAAACTATCAGAGAACCCCTCAGACAGCTCCGATTGAAGAGATTGGCACCCAATCGCGATCCAGTTGATCAAATAACAGGAATTGATGAAACCCTCACTCAGCCCCTGTTCCGATGCAAAATTTGTGATTGAATCTCCATTGAAGCCTCTTCCAAGGATCCAGATCTCGCTCCAAGGTAATGATCGAGTTGGACACGCCTTCAATGGAAGAAATCGCCAAAAGAATTGAAGAAGAAATGGAGAAGAAGAAAACTGAGCTGAAGACGCGACAACTGAGATCGGGCTCTGTTTGCCGTTTAAGTAGTTAAACATTGGACGACCGAGATTAATCCTACTTCATCCAACGATGGATCTTCGTCCGATTTGATTCAAAATTTCCAGATCCTAACCAGAGGTTAGGATCATCCTCGTGGAAGCTCGGATCTTCCAGATCTCCAACGGATGATTCAGATCACCTTGATCTTTGTATGGATGGTCTAGATCACTCTAATCATGATCCAATGGCTAGATGATCTCCGATTGAGCTGAAACTCTCAGATCTTGATCTGATCGCTCGATTAGCCTTAACCCTCGCTCGAATTGATCAGAAGTTCTCAGATGGTCTAGATCTAACCGTTCTTGCATCGGACGGTCCAAATGAGTCGAAGCTTGATCACTTGATCTAGTCTACTTCTGACTCAACATTTGACCCAACCTAACCCAGGTCCATGATCCCTTCAAGCCTACAAGAGTAGATCAAAAATTTAGTGACAAAACAACTCGAAAATATCAAAATTTGCAATTAAGTCCAAAAAGAGTATAAATCCTAGAACCTAGAGTAAATCCACAATTATACAAGTAAAACATGGGTCAAATACGGATTTAAGCATATGAAATGATCAACAAAATGACGCTTATCAGCCGTCGTTTTGTTCAGATTCTGACTCGGTCTCGACTTCTTCTGAGGCGATCAGGGCTAGTAGGTTTGACTAGGGTGCTTCTTCTTCTTCTTCTTCTGAGGAAGATTCGTCCCAGGTTGCTTGGAGTGCTTTCTTTCTTCTTGTATTCTTGGTCTCCTTTAGGTTTGGACACTCCGTCTTGTAGTGGCCCTTCTTCTTGCACTCATAGCAGGTCACGTTGGGCTTGTTTTTGTCATTTGTGGGTTCAGCTGGTTCGTCCTTTCCTAAGTTGGCCTTCCTTCTGTTGGTTTGGTTCTTTAATTCTTTATAGTTTCTTCGGGCCAATCGGACTAGCTTCGGTCGATCTTCTTCTTCATCTTCTGAGTCTGAGTCTGAGTTAGACTCGGGTTCAGGTTCTGGCTTTTTCATTGTTGTCCTTCCAATTTTTCCTGCAACAAAGGCAATACCTTTCTCGGCCATATTGCAGTTAGTCTGTGTTAGTAATATGAGAGAAGTGTCCTAAGGCAATCGCCTTATGATTGTAATCATTTTCATTAATAAATGAATATTCACTATTTGAGTATACATGTTCGTGTATTTGATTGAGATCTTAAACTCATTTACTGAATGTCCGCAATACAATTCACAGCATGTGAGAATTTGTGATGAATTCATAACTAGTGATTATCTCTACATGTGCAATTGTGAAGTATTGAAATTGTCCCTAGTCGATGAATTGATAAAAACGGACACTATCAATTCTGTGGAGACTAGCATGGGTTATTCTCTAATCAGCTGATTCTCACTGGCTGGTGACATTGGGATGTCCGGAGATAAACATGAATGCAAGTTATGGGAACTAGTTCATTGGAGTGACTAGCTGTAAAACTTCATATGGTAATCTACACATAGATATGTCAATGAAGTTCTTACTGCAGCTTAAGTGCGATGTTCCTTTGACTTGCGGTGTTCAAGTCATCTTGGTCATGAAGACTTATACTTTGACATCATAAGCAAGCATCTCCAAGGAGGTGTGGACCCAGGATGGTTGGGTATAAGCCGAAGTGCCTGAAGATGTTTGAACAGCCTACAAAGGATTCACCACTCCTTGCGAGGAGACGTATACCCAAGGCCTATCGTCGGATTGTTACTCGAAGCCTCTGGCCAGAGCATCACATGTTCCGAGTATGAATCTCTCAGAAACATGAGAGTAATTAGAATCCGTTGGACGAGAATGACATTACTTGGGCTAGGTGTGACGTAGTCAGCCTAGTGGGGACTGACACACATAGACCGTGTCCTGAACCAAGTGGGTATAAGAAGGTGAAGGAAATGAGGCACGATTCATTAGAGCTGCTGAAGGGTTTCAGAATTATTTCTGAGGTCAACCGTTGATCTTTCTATTAATTGGGGGTCATGATGTACTACTAGGAGCCACTCATGATCGTTCTATAATTGGTTGATTATAGACGGCCAACATAAATCGAAAGCCTATTTAGTCACATGCACTATGAGTAATCCGAGGGATTTAAAACGAGTTGAAAATTGGATTTTCCGATCAAGAGAGATAAGTCGGATCTGAATTTATCAGAGACGCATCGGAAGCTTAAAATGGCTAAGTCTTTTGAAGACTTAATGGACGAATTAAATGAGTTTAATTCGTGAGGAAGAGGCCTTGGTTTGGCCGGCCAAAGAGGGTCCCCACCCTCTTTGGTTTGGCCAGCCACAATAAAAATGGGAAACCAAATTGTTTGATTTAAATTATAAAATAAATCAAGCGTGATTTGTTTTATAAAATTATGGATAAAGAAATTTATATAAAAAAATTTATATAGAAATTTATTCTTTTTATGGAAATTAAAATGAACCATGGATTAGTTTATTTTATTTTATAAAATCAATTATGAATTGATTTATCCATGATAAGAAAAATTTATATATTAAATTTCTTGTAAAATTTTATTCCATAATAAAAGGGGAGACATGGTTGTTTTTATTATAAATTAAGTTATAATAAAAACTTGGCATAACAGAATAATTCATAGAAAAATTTATAAGATAAATTTCTTATGAAAAATTTATTCCGTTAAAAAGGAGACTTGGCGATAAAGGGACTACTATATAAAGGTGCATAGGCAAGGCATGGAAATCAATCCAAGAGATCAAGAATTCTTGCCTAGCCTCTCTTCCTCTCCTTCTCTCCCTCTCCCTCCTCTAGTAGGTGTCGACTCTAGAGGGTTCCCCTAGGGTTGCCGTGAGCCACCTCCACCAAGAAGGTTCCGAAGAAGAAGAAGAAGTGGGTCGCGACTCCTTCCTTTCTCCCGGAATCTTGATTCCGTTTTTTGTTTTGGTGGTTAGTTTTCCATCTCTCTCTCTTGTTATTCTATTCGTGCCTTTGGAGAATCTAGTAGTTCTTATCGTCACGAAACTCGTGGCTTTGCGAAGTCATCCCGAAGAGAACACGGCGTGGACGCGAATAGAGGTGGAGCTTCCAAGGGACGCTACGGTTGGATCTCGTCCCTTTCTACGAGTTACGCGAGGTATTAAGTAAATTAGTTTACTTTCTGCAAAATTTTAAATGTATGATCATGTCTCCACAACATAAGGTTGCATGCTAGATACGTGGTTAAAATAATTTGAGAAATTATTTATGTTAAACCTTCCGCTGCACGTAATTAAATTTTAAAATTACGAACCTGTATCCATGTCAACATGCACCCGGACCCAACAGTGGTATCAGAGCCGGTTAGTGTTCGACATAATCATATAATTGTTTTGCGGAAAACTTTATCACGATCTCAATTTTGAAAAATTTTCCAATTATGGAAACTTTTCAATTATGATAAATTTTAGATTTAGGAATTTCAAAGTTTGGAAATCCTCATGAAATTTCGCAAACTTTTGAAATATCCTAGTTTCTGAAATTTTATGATAATTGTGAAAACTTCTCATTTTGGAAACTTACCAATTTTGGAAATTTTCCAATTTTGGAAATATGTAAGGTTTCTTCGTACCAGAAACTTACAATTATTCTGAAAACCTATTACGAAATCTCACAATTTTGGACACTTTCTTTCAAGAAAGTCTAGACAAATTTATGCATTATTAATTGACAATTAAATTCGAATTGGTTTTAAATTATTAACAAAATTCTTTATTTTGGATTGTGCCTCGGGGAGCCGTCCAATTTAAAGTTAGTTGTTGTAATTTAATTTCCAATTTTGAATAAAATTGTCATGTTTAATTTGGGTACGCCTCGGGGAGCGGACCAAATTAGATTTACAACAAATTCCTTTTTTTTGGGTATCTGAGACTCGGAGAGCCACCCAAAGAAAATAATTTGTTGAAATTAATAAATCCATAAATAAAATATGTAATCAAATCTTAGAAATATTGAGGTGATTCTCAAACGATAATTTCCTTATTTGATTTAAGAGGTGATGCTCTTACATATTGTTGTCTCCAAAATTAATTAGGAAAATGGTTTCCTATAGAGTTTTCTTAAAAGAGATTTTCATGAAAATAATATGTAGTTGAACTAAGGGAATCTGTCTCTTAATTTAAAAAGATTTGATTTAGAGAAATCAAAGTCTTAAACATATTATTTCCGAAATTGATTATGACAATTTAGGAAATTGTTTCCCAAAACAATTCCTTGAATAAAGTATGAAATTGGAATTAGGAAATCCGGTTCCTAATTCAATTAATGAGACTTGATAAATTAAGTCACATACATACTTTATTAAGGAAATCGTTAGTCATGACATGGTTATATGTCATGAATGTGCTTAGAAAAGAAAGGATGAGACCCAAAACCCCTTACAAAATATTAAGGCCAACACCTTCCATTAATATGGTTAGAATCGGAGTTTTGTTTCTCGTTTGGGTTGATGGACACATCCATGCCCGGCTTGAACCTCAACATGTCCAAACCATGGAATTAGTTTATGATTAATATAGTTGGAGTCAGAGGTCAATCCTTAGATTTGGTTGTTGGACACATCCAAGCCTGACTAAACGGTTGAATGAGCTCCAACCATATTAAAACTATTTCTTGATTAATGGGTCAGCCTTAAGCTTGGAGCATTGATTTGTTGTGCCACAGCCAAGGTCGATGTAAAGAGAGGTGCAGTTGGGTGCTATTTATATTGTTGCATACATGTTAATGAGTTAACAACCCAATGATTTATGCAAATATTCAATTAGTTGATAGCATAAAGTGATAGTTACATATATGTGATATGTAATCGGTATAATTACCTACCTTCATAGCTAAGAATAACTTGATGGCCACAGCCATGGTTGTTCTTATCTATGGTTGGATATCAACCTATTTGGAGATGTTCCTACGATCTCCCGAATTGATAAAAAGGGTTATTTAATTCGATAAATAAATAGGATTTAATTAATGTATGTTGATGCATTCTTTATCATTCTTGTCACATAAGCTCAATTTGTATTTCTAGGATAATCACTCGATCATGTCTTCTTTGAATTTGCGTTCCATTTTAAACACCAATAAACTGACTGGGCCAAACTTCATGGACTGGCTTCGAAACCTAAGGATAGTCCTCAAGGCAGAGAAGCTTGCTCTTGTCCTTGAAGAACAACTTCCTAACCGTCCTCCTGAAGATGCAACTCCAGACCAGTTTCCTGGGTTGCTCAACCTGCTGAAGACTGTAGAGCCTTCTGTGAAGCAGGATCAGAAGACGGTACTGTTAGTTGGTTCCTCGAAGAAAGGTTCTATGAGGAAGGCCAAAGAACAGAATAAAGGAAAGAAGAAAAAGGCCAAAAATACTGAAAAGACACCAAAAGACACTTGCTATCATTGCGGCAAGGAGGGCCACTGGCGAAGAAACTGCAAGGTTTATCTTGAGTCCTTGAAGAAGAAGGCATCCGATGCCCCATCCTCTTCAGGTATCTTCGTTATTGAATGTCACTCTATTTCCTCAAATACCTGGGTACTTGATACTAGGTGTAGCTCACATATATGTAATGACATACAGGGGCTAAGGAATAGAAGAAGACTCGTCAAGGGAGAAGCAAATTTGCGAGTTAGAAATGGAGCAATGATTGCTGCTATTGCCATTGGAACATATTTGCGAAAGCTCCCTACTGGACGTGTCTTAGAATTGGATAATTGTTATTTTGTTCCTTCATTAATAAAGAATATTGTATCTATTTCATGTTTGAATGAGAAGGGTCATCATTTAACTTTTAGTAACAATTGTTGTTACATAACTTTAAATGGCGTTCTTTATGGGACTGGAACTTTAAATATTGAAAATTTACCTTTTGATTCTCGATTGGGAATCTCCCCCTTGATACTTGTCGTCTTTCTTTTTTGTGTCATTAGCATCTTGTAGTGATCACGAGCTGATCGGACCGGTTTGGTTCGATCTCCTTCTTTGTCGTCAAATTCTGATTCTGAGTTGGACTCGGGTACAGGTTGAATCTTCTTCTTTGGTAGTTCTCTTGGAGTTTTCCCTGCACTAGAAATTATACCTTCCTTGACCTTTATAGTATCTGTTGGATTATCTAATTGTAATTCAAAAAAGGATTCGAAATTGATTACCATTTTTGTCTCAGTCAATTCATCTTCTGACTCTGGCTGGAGTTCGCAGTCAGGTGCTAACTCTTCTAAGATCTCAATTTCGGAGCTCTCTTCGTGTAGATTGATTAGTTTCTCCCAAATTTCTCTGGCACATCTGAATGGACCTACTAGTTCGAGTTGCTCCTTGGTTAGACCGCATTGTATGATTACTGTTGCCTTAGCATCAGTCTCGATCTTCCTTAGAGTTGGTTCGTCCAATTTGTCCCAAGCGATCGATGTTCCATCTTCTGTGGGGAATCTGAACCCCGTTTGGATTATCGACCATAAATCCAGATTAGCCTTCAGGTGGGATTCCATTTGACTTCTCCAGGAGTTGAAATTTTCGCCAGAGAAGAGCGGTGGACGAATGCTATTCCATTCTTGAATGGCCATTTAAAAATGATCCTTGCACACAAGAGAAATAAAAATGTACCAAGACTTGGTCTTGGATTAGTAGTGGGGGAGAAAAAGAATTGCCCAAAATAAATATTGCACGAATTTCGAGGCAGAATAACAATAAAATAATAATAATAATTTGTGATAATTTTTCTTTTTGAAAAAGTTGGCTTTATCAATTTTGATTAGTAAAACAAGAAATAAAGAAAAATTTTGCTATAGCATGAATTTCGAGAAAAATATTAAAATAATAATATAAAAAAAATTTTAACACTTGATCGTTATATCAATTCTGACTTATGGTGAAAAAATGAAAATTTAAAATTGAAAAAGACATAAATCCGAAAAAGTAGATATTATTTATTTGAAAATAAAAAGCGGAAAAAATCGAGAGGTGTTAATTAAAAATGAAATAAAATAAAATCGAAAAAAATTCGTAAACCGAAAAAACTTTCAAACTGGTGGGTGCACCAAGTTTGAACTACCCCGCTCTGATACCACTTGTTGGATCGAGAAAACCGATAGAGGGGGGTGAATATCGGTAAACATTCGTATTTACGTAAAGAGCAATTGCACAGCGGAAGTTAAAAACACACAACGCAAACACGGGAGGTTTTACTTGGTTCGGAGCCTGTGTCGACTCCTACTCCAAGGCCCACGGTCGTTGACTGTTTACTTTGGGCAATTCTATATAGGCGCAGAAACAATTTACAAAAATTAATTACAGAGTAAGTGCAGTAAATTGAAATTCACTCTTCTTTTACCGACGTCCGAAGTTGTTTGACTTTTTCAGGAGCAGCAGGACGTCGTCGGCTCGAGTTGGAAGGTTTCCGGAGCAAGGCGAGAGAGCAGAAGAGCTTTGAGGCGTTGAATGGAAGTGATGTATTGAAGCCTTGGTCGAGGGCCCTTTATATAGGGCCTGGGGGCGCCCGGGATGTCGGGGGCACCCCCCACGTGTCCTTCGATCCGGTTCCATCTCGGTCAGCGTCTGATCCCCTTATCCTCGGGATCCGCTTTGACCGGGGCGCCCGGAGCGCTCGGGGCGCCCGGGTTGACCGGGTCAAATCTCATCTTCTGGCTTCGCTGGCTTCTGGATCGAGGCATGCGCATGGGGGTGCTCGGGATGCAGGGGGCGCCCGGGAGCAGCGGGGGCGCCCGGGAGCACGGGGGCGCCCCGCCCAGCAGTTGTTCGAAGCCCTTTTTACTTGACTTGTTTTGTATGCACCTTGGGGGCGCCGGGGACACTACGGGCGCCCTACTCAGCCATTGCCCCTCTCCTTTGAGGCTTTCTGAGCTGCAGACACACGTTCCTTCGGTCCTGCATCTAGGGTTAGTCCAAAACACAACAATACATTAAGTGGTTAGATTATACAGCCTTAGCTGTCTTGGTTCTGACTTTGGGCTTCCAAAATGGAACCCTAGGTCGAACCGACACCTACTGTTCCCTCGACGGGGAACGCGTCCTCACCTACTCATCTCGGGAGAATGTACCTGATGCTAACCGTTCCTTTGGTTGGACTTTTGCCTCGCGGTCCTTCGCCAGGTCTTGGATGCCGAGCTGTCCTTCGCCCGGTGCCTAGCATTCCTTCGCTAGAGCTTGAATACCGGCAGTCCTTCGCCAGTTGCCTAGCAGTCCTTCGCTATGGCTTGGATACTGGTAGTCCTTCGCCAGTTGCCTAGCAGTCCTTCGCTAGGGCTTGGATACTGGCAGTCCTTCGCCAGTTGCCTAGCATTCCTTCGCTAGGGCTTTGATACTGGCAGTCCTTCGCCAGTTGCCTAGCATTCCTTCGCTAGGGCTTGGATACTGGCAGTCCTTCGCCAGCTGCCTAGCATTCCTTCGCTAGGGCTTTGTCTCTGCACACTTAGTGAATATTGTTAGATCACAAACAAACTTAACTTTGAATCCTTTGCCAATATCAAAACAAGGTTCGATATGGTGCTTCCTGCACCAACAGTCTCAACAGAATTGATAGTGTCCTTATTTATCAATTCATCGACTAGGGACAATTTCAATACTTCACAATTGCACATGTAGAGATAATCACTATTTGTGAATTCATCACAAATTCTCTCATGCTGTGAATTGTATTGTGGACATTCAGTAAATGAGTTTAAGATCCTAATCAAATACACAGACAAGCATACTCAAATAGTGAATATTTATTTATTAAAATAAATATTTACAATCATAAGGCGATTGCCTTAGGACACTTCTCTCATATTACTAACACCCCTTACGCCAAAAAGGGAGCAATCATGCTCCCCCTTTAGCTTAGCCCCCCCTAAACCTAGGGTTTCTAGCAAAGGTATTAGTTTCTCACTTAAACCCAATATTTTTCCCCCTTTGCCACACATAAAAAAGAACCTAATAATATCCCAATTATTGGTTCTTAACATCCCCAGTGACCCTAAACACAGTGTACTAGGCCCCCATACACTGGTTCCTTGTCATTTGGACTCCAAACCAGCTGCTGATACACAAATCAACCTCTGGCAGTCGACTGGCAACAGTGTCACTCGACTGATACCCCTAAAATCTGATTTTCTGGCCGAATTTCAGAAATGCGCCAGAAATTCCACAAATTTCCAAAAATTTCCAAACTTCGTGGACAACTTTGTGGAACCTATACTTACTTGGGAAAAATACATCTACCCATGTATCTATCACCATTCCCATGTTTGACACAAAACTCAAAAATTTCAAAATGAAAATCAAGTCAACTAGGAGGCAACCTCCCCCTTCACCCATGCCTTCTCCCCATTTTCATTTTTCCCAGGCTATGTTCTACCCAACTTAACCTACTAAACACCATGTTGAGTTATCCCCAACCCAACATCCGAGTTCTTCCCTTTTTGGACACCATTAAGGCTTGCTCCCAAGCAACCTTTCTTCTAGTGCCAATTATAACTCTACAAAACCTAACATATTCTAAAGTTTGTAAACACACTTGCTTGGATATACCCTATCCTAGAAAAATGTGATATCATGAAAATATCAAGTCTGTTTGACTTTTGGTACACATCTAAATTCCTTTAAAGATTTGGCATTTTGAAATCAAGTCATTATTCCTTGTGTTTGCCTCTTCTAACCCTTTCAAATTGACACAAGGAATTGTCCTCAACTATAAGGTTCATCCATAATTCCAAGTGTTTCTGAAAAACCCTTAAGAAATCACTTATTAACACTCTGCCCAGACCACCAGTTGACTGCCCAACTTCATAGAAGGTTTTTGGGCTGATATCAGTCGATTGCCCAAATGGGCAGTCGACTGCCACCTAAATTTCAGGTTTTTCAGCCAACTTTCAGAAATGCCCTAAAAATTCTACAAATCTCAAAAAAATATGAAATATTGTGGAGAGATTTGTGAAGCCAATATCTACTTGGGAAAAATATGCTTCCGAATAAATGTACTCCAAATCCCATGATTGGCACGAAATCCTACTTCTTCTAAAAAGTATCAAATGAGCTCATCCTAAAAGTGCTAATTCTCACTTCCCTTCAATGCATCCACTTCTCCTTGATCACAACTCATTTATATCATTGAATTATATGGTGTTCCACCATTAAACCTCAATTTTATGAATTTTAACCCTCTTTTCATCTTTTTCTCCCTAAATTCTCATTTTAATGTGCCAAAATCTAGGAGTAAGACTTATCCAAGTCTTCCAACCTTTTTGGCACATTTCACCTAATTTCCTAAGGGAGAAACTTTTGAGATCCATTTACCATGGACCCCAATGGCTCCTAGAGCTCCCTCTTGAGTTCTTAGACTTAGCCACCTCCCTAGGTGGCTCGATCCACACTAAGCCACACCGGTGTACCACCGGTGACTCTTGGCCTTGAAAATTGACCTTTTTAACCTTGGACACCTTGCTCTTGGTTAGGTCACTCTTTTTACCCTTGGATGGCATCCCCTTGCCATCCTTGGACCTTCCCTCCTTACTAAGATTGTATGTTTTCCCAACATACTTCGTTCCATTGCCGTTGGAGGTCTTAGATCGGTACCCCAACCCCTCTCTATCATAGTTGGGTTTGAGGCTACCCAACACCATGTCTAAGCCCTTAGATCCAACCGTGAATCTTTCTAGAGAAGCCTTGCCCTCAAGGCTTGATTTTCCCTTTCTAGGCCTTGAACCCTAGAGTCCATATGTCCACCTTGGAGATTCCTAGACCTATCCACTTTCCTAGGCATATGTTTCCCTTCCTTGGGGTTAATGCCTTATGTTAGTGATATGAGAAAAGTGTCCTAAGCCAATCGCCTTATGATTGTAATCATTTATTTTAATAAATGAATATTCACTATTTGAGTATACATGTTTATGTATTTGATTGAGATCATAAACTCATTTACAGAATGTCCGCAATACAATTCACAGCATGAGAGAATTTGTGATGAATTCACAACTAGTGATTATCTCTACATGTGCAATTGTGAAGTATTGAAATTGTCCCTAGTTGATGAATTGATAAATACGGACACTATCAATTCTGTTGAGACTAGCATGGGTTATTCTCTAATCAGCTGATTCTCACTGGCTGGTGACATTGGGATGTCCAGAGATAAACATGAATGCTAGTTAAGGGAACTAGTTCATTGGAGTGACTGGCTGTAAAACATCATATGGTAGTCTACATATAGATATGTCAGTGAAGTTCTTACTGCAGCTTAAGTGCGATGTTCCTTTGACTTGCGGTGTTCAAGTCATCTTGGTCATGGAGACTTATACTTTGACTTCTTAAGCAAGCATCTCCAAGGAGGTGTGGACCCAGGATCATTGGGTATAAGCCGAAGTGCCCGAAGATGTTTGAACAGCCTACAAAGGATTCACCACTCCTTGCGAGGAGATGTATACCCAAGGCCTGTCGTCGGATTGTTACTCGAAGCCTCTGGCCAGAGCATGACATGTTCAAAGTATGAATCTCTTAGATACATGAGAGTAATTAGAATCCGTAGGACAAGAAAATGTTACTTGGGCTAGGTGTGACGTAGTCAGCCTAGTGGGGACTGACACACATAGACCATGTCCTGAACCAAGTGGGTATAAGATGGTGAAGGGAATGGGGCACGATTCATTATAGCTGCTGAAGGTTTCAGAATTGTTTCTGAGGTCAACCGTTGATCTTTCAATTAATTGGGGATCATGATGTACTACTAGGTGTCACTCATGATCGTTCTATAATTGGATAATTATAGACTGCCAACATAAATCGAAAGCCTATTTAGTCACACGCACTACAAGTAATCTGAGGGATTTAAAAAGAGTTGAAAATTAGATTTTCCAATCAAGAGAGATTAGGTTTGGTTGAGCCAAACAATAAGTCGAATCTGAATTTTTCAGAGATGCATCGGAAGCGTAAAATGGCTAAGTCTTTTGAAGACTTAATAGATGAATTAAATGAGTTTAATTTATTGGGGCATGGCATTGATAGGCCGGCCAAAGAGGGTCCCCACCCTGTTTGCTTGGCCGGTCACAACATAGGGAGGGAACCAAATTGTTTGGTTCAATTTATAAAATAAACCAAGTGTGGTTTGTTTTATAGAATTATGGATAAAATAAATTTTATATAAACCGAGGATTGGTTTATTTTTTATTGAAATTAAAATGAACCATGGATTGGATTATTTTATTTTATAAAATCAATCATGGATTGATTTACCATGATAAAGAAATTTATATAAAGAAATTTATTTTTCATGGAAATTAAAATGAACCATGGATTTGTTTATTTTATTTTATAAAATCAATCATGGATTGATTTACTATGATAAAGAAATTTATATAAAGAAATTTATTTTTCATGGAAATTAAAATGAACCATGGATTAGTTTATTTTATAAAATCAATCATGGATTGATTTACCATGATAAAGAAATTTATATAATGAAATTTATATGATAAATTTCTTATGAAAATTTATTCCATAAGAAAAAAGAGACTTGGTTGATTTTTATCTTGAATTAAAATATGATTTTAACCATGATATAAAATCAAGACTTGGCATGATGGAATAAGTCATAGAAAATTTATATGATAAATTTCTTATGAAAATTTATTTCATAAGAAAAAAGAGACTTGGCGGTTGAGAGACCACTATATAAAGGACCCAAGGCAAGGCTTGGAAATTCATTCGAAATAATCCAAGTATTCTTGCTTGAGCTCTCTCCCTCTCCTCCCTTCTTCCTCTTGGCCGGCCATAAGCCTCTCCTCCCTTCTTCTTGCCGTGAGCACAAGGAGAAGCACTGAGGCGGCGAAGTTCTTCTGTTGGGACGATCTTCCTCTCCGGCCATCATCACCTTGGGATTGGGCGCAAGTCATCTTCCTCCTTCTCGCCGGAATTATGATTCCGGCCAACCATGGTGGTGAGTTTTTCCGATGTGATTACTTCTCTCTTGGTTTTTCTTGTCGCGTTCTCGGAGAATCTAGTAGTTCTCGAGAACACGAAACTCGTGGCTTTGCGAAGTCATCCCGAAGATACTCGGCGTGGACGTGAATAGAGGCGGAGCTTCCAAGGGACACTTACGGTTGGATCTCGTCCCTTCCTTCGAGTTACGCGAGGTAACAAGTAAATTAGTTTACGTTTCTGCAAAATTTTAAATATATGATCATGTCTACACAACATAAGGTTGCATGCTTAGATGTGTGGTTAAATAATTTGAGAAATTATTTATGCTAAACCTTCCGCTGCACGTAATTAATTTTAAAATTACGAACCCGCATCCATGTTAACATGCACCCAGTCCCAACAGTGTATCAGAGCCGGTTAGTGTTCGACATAATCATATAATTATTTTGCGGAAAACTTTGTTATGATCTCAATTTTGGAAAATTTTCTAATTTTGGAAACTTTCCAATTATGGTAAATTTCCGATTTAGGAATTTCAAGGTTTGGAAATCCTCATGAAATTTCGCAAACTTTTGAAATATCCCTGTTTCTGAAATTTTATGATAATTGTGAAAACCTTCCATTTTTGAAAACTTTCCAATTTTGGAAATTTCCTATTTTGGAAAAACATAAGTTTTCTTTGTATCAGAAACATACAATTATTCTGAAAACCTTTTATTTTTGGAAACTTTCCATTTATGGAAAGCTCGCAATTTTGGGCACTTTCTTTCAAGAAAGTCTAGACAAATTATATTATCAATAAATTCTTATTTTGGATTGAGCCTCGGAGAGCCGTCCAAATTAAGTTATTTATTGATATTAATTTTCCATAAATAAAATATGTGATCAAATCTTGGAAATTTTGAGGTGATTCTCAAATGATAATTTCCTTATTTGATTTATGAGGTGATGCTCTTACATATTATTGTCTCCAAAATTAATTAGGAAAATTATTTCCTATAGAGTATATTTCTTTAAATAAGATTTTCATGAAAATAATATGTGGTTGAATTAAGGGAATCTGTCTCTTAATTTAATAAGATTTGATTTAGATAAATCAAAGTCTTAAACATATTATTTCCGAAATTGATTATGATAATTTAGGAAACTGTTTCCCAAAAAAATTCCTTGAATAAAGTATGAAATTAGAATTAGAAAATCCGGTTCCTAATTCAATTAATGAGACTTGATAAATTAAGTCACATACATACTTTATTAAGGAAATCGTTAATACATGACATAATAATATGTCATGAATGTGCTTAAAAGAAAAAGATGAGACCCAAAACCCCTTACAAAATATTAAGGCCAACACCTTCCATTAATATGGTTAGAACTGGAGTTTTGTTTCTCGTTTGGGTTGATGGACACATCCATGCTCTGCATGAACCTCAACATGTTCAAACCATGGAATTAGTTTATGATTAATATAGTTGGAGTCAGAGATCAATCCTTAGTTTTGGTTGTTGGATACATCCAAGCCTGACTAAACGGTTGAATGAGCTCCAACCATATTAAAACTATTTCTTGATTAATGGGTCAGCCTTAAACTTGGAGCATCGATTTGTTGTGCCACAGCCAAGGACGATGTAAAGAGAGGTGCAGTTGGGTGCTATGTATATTGTTGCATACTTGTTAATGAGTTAACAACCCAATGATTTATGCAAACATTCAATTAGTTGATAGCATAATGTGATAGTTACATATGTGTAATATGTAATCGGTATAATTACCTACCTTCATAGCTAAGAATAACCTGATGGACTCCAGCCATGGTTGTTTTTATCTAAGGTTGGATATCAACCTATTTGGAGATGTTTCTACGATCTCCCGAATTGATAAAAAGGGTTATTCAATTCGAAAAATAAATAGGATTTAATTAATATATATTGATGCATTCTTTATCATTCTCATAACATAACCTCAATTTGTATTTCTAGGATAATCACCTGATCATGTCTTCTCTGAATTTGCGTTCCATTTTGGACACCAATAAGTTAACAAAGGCCAAAAGGATTGAAAAGGCACTAAAAGGCACTTGCCATCATTGCGGCAAGGAGGGCCACTAGCGAAGAAACTGCAAGGTTTATCTTGAGTCCTTGAAGATGAAGGCATCTGATGCCCCATCCTCTTCAGGCATCTTCGTTATTGAATGTCACTCTATTTCCTCGTACACCTGGGTACTTGATATTGGGTGTAGCTCACATATATGTAATGATATACAGGGGCTAAGGAATAGAAGAAGACTCGTCAAGGGAGAAGCGAATTTGCGAGTTGGAAATGGAGCAAAGATTGCTGCTATTTCCATCGGAACATATTTGCTAAAGCTCCCTACTGGACTTGTCTTAGA
>JAGFNQ010002377.1:0-58322 GCA_024364735.1 Boesenbergia rotunda | reverse complement strand
GCGCCTTTTTATTGTAATGACCCGGCCCATTTGGCGGCCCATTTACTGGCCCATTTACCGGTCCTCACAACCGTCGTACCGTCAACCGTGCCGTTACCATACTAGGTCTTTGTTGGATCGAGAAAACCGATAGAGGGGGGGGTGAATATCGGTAAACTTTCGGATTTGAGTAAGACTAGGTACGCAGTGGAAATAATAAAAAAAACACAGAGACACAGTCGATTTACTTGGTTCGGAGCCTGTGTCGACTCCTACTCCAAGGCCCACGGTCGTTGACCGTTTACTTTGGGCAATTCTATATTAAGCGCAAAATTGTTTACAAAGATTACAAATTAAGTACAGTAAACAAAAAAAACTCTTTTTACCGACGTTCGGAGTAGATAGAATATTTCGGGGCAGCAGGACGTCGTCGGCTCGAGTTGGAAGGATTCCGGAGCAAGGCGCGAGAGCAGAAGAGCTTTAAGGCGTGGAAAGAATTGATTGTTGAAGCTTGGGGTCGAGGGGTGCTATTTATAGCACCAAGGGCGCCCTGGACGTCGGGGCCGCCCTGCCACGTGTCAGCCGATCCGCACTCCGCTCGGTCAAGCTTTATCCCACCTAAATAGGGATGAGGTTTGACCTCTGGGGCGCCCTGGTCGCTGAGGGCGCCTTGATTGACGCGGTCTTCTCGGCTGGATAGAGTTGATCGGCCTCGCTGGCATAGCGCGAAGCGCCTTGGCACCTGAGGGCGCCCTGGGCGCTCAGGGCGCCCTGGCTGCTGAGGGCGCCCTGGATGCAGAGGGTGCCTCGGCCAGTGGTTAGCCGAACTCCTTTTTGCCTTACATGTTTCTTGTTTACCTTGGAGGCGCCCTGGACACTCAGGGCGCCCTACTCAGCTGCTGCCTCACTCTTTTGAGGCTCTCTGAGCTGCAGACACAAGTTCCTTTGGTCCTGCATCCAGGGTTAGTCTGAAAACAAAATAAAGCATCAATTTATACAGCCTTAGCTGTCTTGGTTCTGACTTTGGTCTCCAAAATGGAGCCTTAGGTCGAACCGACGCCTACTGTTCCCTCGACGGGGAACGCGTCCTCACCTACTCCTCTCGGGAGAAATTACCTGATGCCAACCGTTCCTCTGATTGGACTTTTGCCTGACGGTCCTTTGTCAGGTCTTGTAAACTGGCAGTCCTTCGCCAGTTGCGTAGCAGTCCTTCGCTAGGGCTTCAGTCCCAGGCTGTCCTTCATCTGGTGCCTAGCAGTCCTTCGCTAGGACTTATTTCCCTGACATTCCTTCGCCAGTGCCTAGCAGTCCTTCGCTAGGGATTTCTCTGCACACTAGATTAACTTGTTAGAAAAACAATAAAGACTTAACTTTTGACCTATGTTGCCATTATCAAAACACAGGTTTGACTTGGGTGCATTCTGCACCAACAATCTCACCCTTTTTGATTTATGGCAACCCTAGTTCAAAAAGTTAAGTTTAACCAAAACATGAAAATGTTTTAACTTTTGTTCCCTCCCCCTGGAAGAAATCTCCCCCTAGATTTTTCAAAAATTCGTGGGGTTAAAAAAAACTTTACTTGTACTTGAAATTTTTTTTGAAAATGTTAGCTTAAGTAAGAATTTCAGTTTTAATACAGTTTTGAAAAACTTAAGCTTTAGAGTACAAAAATTTTGACAAGCTTACGTAAGAAACTTTTTAAAGGCTAGAGTACTTAGCAAAATTTTGAGAGCTTGAGAAAAAAAATCTTAGCAGCATTTTGAAAGCTTTAGGAAATTTTTGAAACTAGAGTACTTAGGCAAAATTTTTGAAAGCTTTAAGAACTTTTGAAACTGGAGTACTTAGGCAAAATTTTGAAAACTTTAACAACTTAAGTACTTCTTAAAAAAGTTTAAGCTTTTGAAAAGGATAAGTATATTTTTGAACCTTTTTGAATAAAGGAAAAATTTTGAATATATTTTTGAACCTTTTTGAATAAAGGAAAAATTTTGAATATATTTTTGAACCTTTTTGAATAAAGGAAAAATTTTGAAAAAGTAAAAGTAAGAAAAAGTAAAAGTAATTTTTCTCTTTCCTTTCCTAAGTAATTTTTCTCTCCCCCTTTGCCATATATCAAAACAAGATAAATATGATTGCATAAAGGAAATAAATAAGAATTTGCTGTACTGCACCAATTCACAATTAGATTTACACTAAATCAATCAATTTTCTCTGTAGGGACCTGTCTAACCCAATTAGCTACTTACTAACTATTATAAACAGTAGTTTTTGCTAGGGTTAGTCAAGTTAAGTGTTTCTGTTCAAGTTAGATTTTCTAAACTTGACACTTAACTGGATTGCTGTGTTAGTTGTATTTAGTGCCCCAATTACTGCAGATGCACTGACTTAAAGCATCTTGAATTAAGGCAAAAACCTAAGCATCTCAACCCTTTCTAGGTTATCAATCAAAAGTACCCTAAGGTGCTTGTGAGATGCTGGCTTCTAAGTCTATAGGTGCGTGCAGTTCTAGGGTTAGGGCCTAGGCTAAGTCCATTTTCGAAAAAAAACCTAGTTTTTAAAGGGGGTAGTTTTGCAATAAAACTAAGAAAAAAAATGAAAACTGATTTTGAAATTAAGTAAAGCAGTTTTTCAAAATCTATTTTTAGAAAACTAATTTTAAATCAAGTAGAGAAAAAAATTTAATCTATTCTACAAAGCACAATCCTAACTGCCTTCTTAGTGAGCTGAACTCAGATTCAGGTAAGGGTTTTGTGAATATATCAGCTAGGTTAGATTTAGAGTCAATATACTTAAGTACTATTTCACCTCTAGCTACATGGTCTCTTACAAAATGATGTTTGACTTCTATATGTTTGGTTCTGGAGTGTTGGATTGGGTTCTTAGTTAAATTAATTGAACTTATATTGTCAATAAATACTTGAGTTTGGGTGTAGTTGAGCTGGAAGTCCTTAAGTGTGTGCATCATCCATAAAAGTTGAGCCACACACTCTCCTAATGACACATACTCAGCTTCAGTTGTGGATAGAGCTACACAGTGTTGTTTTCTGCTGCACCAACTAACTAGACTCTGACCTAACAGTTGGCAGCTTCCACTTGTGCTCTTTCTATCTAACTTATAGCTCGCATAGTCAGAATCTGAGTATCCGGTTAAAGCAAAAGTTGAGGTCCTAGGATACCAAATCCCTACATTTAGGGTGCCCTTTACATATCTCAGTATTCTTTTTAGGGCTGCTAAGTGCGTTTCCTTAGCACAGGTTTGATATCTAGCACACATCCCTACAGCAAAGAGAATATTAGGTCTACTGGCTGTAAGGTACAGTAGGCTACCTATCATACTCCTATAGAGTTTAAGGTCTACTGGTTTACCATCAGGGTCACTATCTATTTTTATATTAGTGGCCATGGGGGTACTTATGCTTTTAGAGTTATCCATTTTAAATTTCTTTATTAACTCTTTAGCATATTTGAATTGATGAACATAGTTACCATCCCTAGTTTGTTTGATTTGTAGTCCTAGGAAAAATGTAAGCTCACCAACTAAGCTCATTTCAAATTCATCTTCCATTATCTTGACAAATTCTTTTAGAAAGTTGGTGTTGGTGGATCCAAAAATTATGTCATCTACGTAAATTTGGGCAATAAATATATCTTTTCCTAGGGTTTTAATAAATAATGTTGAGTCAATTTGGCCTTGTTTAAAGTCTTTAGAAGTTAAATAGGTTGATAATCGTTCATACCAGGCTCTAGGTGCTTGTTTTAGCCCATATAATGCTTTGGTTAGTTTGTAAACATGGTTAGGTTTATCTAAGTCCTCAAACCCTGGGGTTGTCCTACATACACTTCTTCTTTAATGAATCCATTTAAGAAGGCTGACTTTACATCCATTTGATATAACTTAAATCCTTTATGGGATGCAAAAGCTAACAACATTCTAATGGACTCAAGTCTAGCTACTGGGGCATATGTTTCATCGTAGTCTAATCCCTCTACTTGGCTGAAACCCTTTGCTACTAAGCGGGCTTTATTTCTGACTATTTCTCCTTGATCATTCAGCTTATTCCTAAAGACCCACTTAGTGTCAATGATGGATTTGCCCTCAAGTTTAGGTACTAATTCACAGACTTGGTTTCTCTCGAATTGAGCTAGTTCTTCTTGCATCGCTATGATCCAATCAGGATCAGGTAGGGCTTCTTCTATAGTTTTGGGTTCAATTTTTGATATCATAGCTATTTGGCTAAGGTTCCTATAGGAGGACCTAGTCCTGACTCCTAGAGTTGGATCACCCACAATTTGATCGGTTGGGTGACTAAGTCTGGGTTTCTTTGTTCTTCTAGTGCTTGGTTCAGCCTCAGGTCCAGCTGGTTGGTTTGATTCTCTATTTGATTCGACTCTTTGGGATGGTTCATTTGTTGGTTCGATTCTTGGTTCAGTTAATTCATTCATTGGTTCAATAGTTAGTTCGTGTAAGGGTTCAATTAATGGTTCAATAATTTGTTCATTATTTTCTTGGTCAGAGTTTGATGAAATTGGGTCTGGATTATTAGATGTTGAATTGATTTCTTCATCGAAAATTAAGTTTGTTGTTTCTTCAATTTTCTTAGTTTGTTTGTTGTAAGCTCTATAGGCTCTACTTGTGGTTGAATATCCTAGGAAAATACCTGGGTTTGACTTAGATTGAAATTTTCCTAAATAGTCTTTGGTGTTTAGGATATGGACTTTGCACCCAAAGACTCTTAGGTAATGTAGGTTTGGGAGTCTATGGTAGTACAGTTCATAGGGGGTTTTGTTGTGTCGTTTGTTAATCAAAACCCTATTTTGGATATAACAGGCTGTACTAGTTGCTTCTGCCCAAAATTGGTTTGCTAGTTTAAATTCGTTGAGCATAGCCCTAGCGGCTTCTTGTAATGTTCTATTCCTTCGCTCGACTATCCCATTTTGTTGGGGGGTTCTAGGACATGAAAATTCATGTAAATACCCATTTACCTTACAGAATTCCTCAAACCGTTGATTCTCAAACTCTCCCCCGTGATCACTCCTAAGTCTTTTTATTTTAGTGTCGTTTTGATTTTCAATTAGTTTACAGAATTCAATAAATAGTTTTAGGGTTTCATCTTTGGTTTTTAGGAACCTAACCCAGGTAAACCTAGAGTAATCATCAACTATTACTAAGCAGTATCGGTTCCCGCTTAGTGACTTGGCTCCATGTGAATCAAATAGGTCAAGGTGCAGGAGCTCAAGTGTGGTTTGAGTTAAATCAGACTGGATTAGTTTGTGATTGGATTTGGTTTGTTTACCTTGATTACATGATTCACATATTAGGTTTTCAGTATTTTTGATTTTGGGGATACCTTTGATTAAGCCAAGTTGGGTAATTTTTGAGATAGTTCTCAAATTGGTATGACCTAATCTCCTATGCCAGAGGTTTGTTTGTTCTAATTGTGTTAACATACATTTGGGTATAAGGGGAAGATTTATAGTGTATACATTATTTTTCCTAGTGCCTTTAAGTATGATTTCTGAGTCTTGTTCATTTCTAATCAGGCAGTTAGAATTGTTGAAAGTAACTATATAACCAGAATCACATAACTGACTTATGCTAAGCAAGTTAAAATTAAAGTTTTCAACCAATAGAACTTTCTTAATAATGAAATCAGATTTAAGCTCAATATTACCTGACCCAATTACCTTGAGTGTAGCATTATTGCCAAATGCCACTGAGCCTAGGTTTTTGAGTTTGAGCTTGGTGAACTTCAATTTATCTCCAGTCATGTGTCTGGAGCAACCGCTATCCAACATCCATTGGTTCAAATCTTTATGTTCCTACGCATAAAGAATTTTCTTGATTTGGATCCAATTAGAATCAGGAATAGCTTAAATTGAGTTTCACTGCCTAGTCTGTCTCACCCAAATCTAGGGTTTTCAATCACGTTAACCTTATAGGTTTTGTGAGACAGGTTTTTAAGATTATTTTGAAAATAATTAATTTTAAAAAAAACTTAATTAATTTTGAAAACAATTAATTTTTAACAACTTAATTAATTTTGAAAACAATTAATTTTTAACAACTTAATTAATTTTGAAAACAATTAATTTTTAACAACTTAATTAATTTTGAAAACAATTAATTTTTAACAAAAATGTTTAAATCTACAAATAACTGAAATTTTGTGTTAGATTCGAATTTGACAAAAAAAAATTTGAATTTGAATTTCAGAAATTGGCTTCCAGGTCTTGGCGAGGCACTAGGCCTTCTTTGGCCGTAGCCTTATGGGATCATCCACCCTTTCCTTGACAAAGCCTTTTAATGAAATTTCATTTTCAAAAATTCTTTGAAAAATTTCTGGTCTAACTAGTTTGGGTCTTGGATCGGTAGCTTCGGCTAGTTCCGCCAAATTGGCTTCCCTAACGTACTATCATCTCACCTCCACCCAATACTATGTTGTCAAATTTCAGCTAAGTTTGTTTAGTCCTTAAGCTAGCCTAAGTCTAAGCATGGTATATTGCAGAAATTAAATAAACAATCAATCAAGCAATTTAAATCAAGAATAACAGGTTTATCTAATAATGAAAATAGTTTTCAGTTTGGCTCCCCCTGGACTAAAGCCACGGTGATGGTTGGGCAAGATGTGAATCTTGTCCTTGGGGATCCAATACTGATTTGATCCAGTCGGTTGGTTCAGGCACAGTTTAGGTACCCATGCCTGAACTTTACCTCTGACTGATTCAGTACAGCAAAGTATGATCTTTGCCGGGATTTGGTTCTATAGCCCAGTCCGGATCGATTTAGAACTGATTTCTGTTTTCCAAGGATCATGTCAAGACCCTTGGAACCAGATGTAAATCGTTCTAATGCTGATCTAAGATCCTTAACCTGAGTTTTCAGGGAGGAGTTTTCCTTTTCAAGTTTTTCAACTTGAGTAGGAGTTCCTTCCTGAACCTTCTCGGTTAAGGGTTTAGAGTCAGCTCCCTCTTTCAGGAGTTTTACTTCCTGTCGGAGGGATTCGACTCGGAGTTTGGCTTTGGCCAAATCTCGGGAAAGAAAAGAAATTAACTCACTTAATTGCGATCTATTAAAACCAGTTACCTTAATTTCTTCGTCTTCTGTGAAGGTCAGCTCGCCGTCCTCTTGTTCTGTTTCTGACTCAGTCTCGACTTTAACTGAGGCGGTCAGAGCTAGGAGGTTGGACTGGGGTGCTTCTTCTTCTTCTTCTGAGGACGATTCGTCCCAGGTTGCTTGCAGTGCATTCTTTCTTCTCGTCCTTTTTGTCTCCTTTAGGTTAGGGCATTCTGACTTGTAATGACCCTTTTTCTTGCACTCGTAGCAGGTCACATTAGGCTTATTTGCGGGTTCAGGTGGTTCGTCCTTTCTTCGGCTGGTTTTTCGTTTGTTGGTTCGGTTCTTCAGCTCCTTGTAGTAGTTTCGAGCGAGCCGGACCAGCTTAGTTTGTTCTTCTTCTTCTTCTTCAGAGTCTGAGTCTGAGTTAGACTCAGGTTCGGGTTCAGGCTTCTTCTTCGTTGTCCTTCCAGTTTTACCTGCAACGAAAGCAATACTTTTCTCGACCATATTGGTGTTAGTTTGTTCGTGCAGTTCTAGTTCAGAAAATAATTCATCTAATTTTATTTTAGAAAGATCCCTAGAGACCTTGTATGCATCTACCATAGATGCCCATAAGGTGTTTCTAGGGAAAGCGTTTAAGGCATACCTGATTAGGTCACGGTTTTCAACCTTGTGACCTATTGTGTGAAGACCGTTCATTACCTCTTGGATTCGTGCGTGGAGCTGGGCTGCTGTTTCGTTGTTGGCCATCTTGATGGTGTAGAGTTTGTTTAGTAGCAGATCCCTCTTACTGATCCGAGTATCTGAAGTCCCTTCGTGCAGCTCGATCAGTTTTGTCCATAGCTCCTTTGCACTGTTGAAGGGGCCCACGCGATTCAGCTCTTCCTTTGTCAGCCCGCATTGTAGGGTTTGTGTTGCTTTTGCATCGGCTTCTATCTTGCGTTTTAGGGAGTTGTCCCATTCGGAGTAGCTTTGTGGTTTGCCTTCGACGTCTTTGGGGATCTCCAGACCGGACTGGATGATGATCCACATATCCACCTGAGTTTTTAGGTAGACCTCCATACGACTTTTCCAGTAAGAAAAGTCTTCTCCACTGAAAAGTGGAGGCCTGGCGGTGCTGAATCCCTCTTGCATGGCCATTTTAATTTGTAACAAAAAACTAACAGAAAAATAAATTTTCCAAGACTAGGTCTTGGATTAGTAGTGCTGGATAAGGGAAATAAAATATCGAGGGGTGTTGCACCAACCTTGATTAACGAAAAAAAATTCGTACGAAAAAGAAAAAAAATCGAAAATAATAAAGAAAATCCGAAAAGAAATTTTCAAACTGATGGTTGCACCAAGTTTGAACTTCCCCGCTCTGATACCACTTGTTGGATCGAGAAAACCGATAGAGGGGGGTGAATATCGGTAAACATTCGGATTTGAGTAAGAGTAGGTACGCAGCGGAAATAATAAAAAAAACACAGAGACACAGTCGATTTACTTGGTTCGGAGCCTGTGTCGACTCCTACTCCAAGGCCCACGGTCGTTGACCGTTTACTTTGGGCAATTCTATATTAAGCGCAAAATTGTTTACAAAGATTACAAATTAAGTACGGTAAACAAAAAAACTCTTTTTACCGACGTCCGGAGTAGATAGAATATTTCGGGGCAGCAGGACGTCGTCGGCTCGAGTTGGAAGGATTCTGGAGCAAGGCGCGAGAGCAGAAGAGCTTTAAGGCGTGGAAAGAATTGATTGTTGAAGCTTGGGGTCGAGGGGTGCTATTTATAGCACCAAGGGCGCCCTGGACGTCGGGGGCGCCCTGCCACGTGTCAGCCGATCCGCACTCCGCTCGGTCAAGCTTTATCCCACCTGAATAGGGATGAGGTTTGACCTCTGGGGCGCCCTGGTCGCTGAGGGCGCCTTGATTGACGCGGTCTTCTCGGCTGGATAGAGTTGATCGGCCTCGCTGGCATAGCGCGAAGCGCCTTGGCACCTGAGGGCGCCTTGGGCGCTCAGGGCGCCCTGGATGTAGAGGGCGCCTCGGCCAGTGGTTAGCTGAACTCCTTTTTGCCTTACTTGTTTCTTGTTTACCTTGGAGGTGCCCTGGACACTCAGGGCGCCCTACTCAGCTGCTGCCTCACTCCTTTGAGGCTCTCTGAGCTGCAGACACACGTTCCTTTGGTCCTGCATCCAGGGTTAGTCCGAAAACAAAATAAAGCATCAATTTATACAGCCTTAGCTGTCTTGGTTCTGACTTTGGTCTCCAAAATGGAGCCTTAGGTCGAACCGACGCCTACTGTTCCCTCGACGGGGAACGCGTCCTCACCTACTCCTCTCGGGAGAAATTACCTGATGCCAACCGTTCCTCTGATTGGACTTTTGCCTGACGGTCCTTTGTCAGGTCTTGTAAACTGGCAGTCCTTCGCCAGTTGCATAGCAGTCCTTCGCTAGGGCTTCAGTCCCAGGCTGTCCTTCGTCTGGTGCCTAGCAGTCCTTCGCTAGGACTTATTTCCCTGGCATTCCTTCGCCAGTGCCTAGCAGTCCTTCGCTAGGGCTTTCTCTGCACACTAGATTAACTTGTTAGAAAAACAATAAAGACTTAACTTTTGACCTATGTTGCCATTATCAAAACACAGGTTTGACTTGGGTGCATTCTGCACCAACAGTCTTCCCACTTCCTGGGCAGTGGATTTTTGCCTTCCCAGGATTTGAACCCTAGACCCAGGCTTAAATCTAGTTCTTTATGAATCTAGTTCCCAGGATTCATAAAGAACTAGATTTAAGCCTGGGTCTAGGGTTCGAATCCTGGGAAGGCAAAAATCCACTGCCCAGGAAGTGGGAAGACCTAGTATGGTAACGGCACGGTCGACGGTCGACGGTACGACGGTCGTGAGGACCGGTAAATGGGCCGGTAAATGGGCCGCCAAACGGGCTGGGTCGTTACAATAAAAAATCTCACTTCCTGGGCAGTGGATTTTTGCCTTCCCCAGGATTCGAACTCTAGACCTCCAGGTTAAGTACTAAAGTTCCTGAATACTGGTACCAATTGAGCTACAGCTCACTTGGGTATTCAGGATTCACAAAGAAACTAGATTAAGCCTGGGTCTAGGTTTCGAATCCTAGGAAGGCAAAAATCCACGCCCAGGTGTGGGAAGACCATTAATAGAGTAACGACACGGCCAACAGTCAGACAGGGTCGGGTCGTTACATAAAAAAGGCGCTTTTTTTATGTAACAACCCGGCCCTGTCTGACTGTTGGCCGTGTCGTTACTCTACTAATGGTCTTCCCACTCCTGGGCGTGGATTTTTCCCTTCCCAGGATTCGAAACCTAGACCCAGGCTTAATCTAGTTTCTTTGTGAATCCTGAATACTAATTGTGCTGCAGCTCAATTGGTATTCAGGATTCACAAAGAAACTAGATTAAGCCTGGGTCTAGGTTTCGAATCTTGGGAAGGCAAAAATTCACGCCCAGGAGTGGGAAGACCATTAGTAGAGTAACGACACAGCCAATAGTCAGACAGGGCCAGGTCGTTACATAAAAAAGGTTAGGAAGCCGTCTGACATGAAGAGATTCAGTTTCGAAATGTACCAAGACCTCAGGGGACGTTTTTGGTGGCCTGGGATGAAGAGGACATCGCCAAATATGTCAGTACCTGTCTGACATGCCAAAGGGTCAAGGCAGAACATCAGAGACCAGGAGGAGTTCTGCAGCCTATCCAGATTCCAGAATGGAAATGGGAAGATATTTCCATGGATTTTATAGTGGGACTACCCAGAACAACGAATGGATATGATGCGATCTGGGTAATAGTTGACAGATTGACTAAGTCTGCCCACTTCCTAGCTATCAGGATCTCCTATTCCATGGAACAGCTAGCTCAGTTATACCTCAAGGAGATCGTCATACTACATGGAGTCCCTAGAACTATCATTTCAGATAGGGACAGTAGGTTCACTTCGCACTTCTGGGAGTGCGTACAGACAGCACTAGGCACCAAACTGAAGTTTAGCACAGCTTTCCATCCTCAGACAGATGGCCAGACAGAGAGAGTTAATCAAGTACTAGAAGATATGCTCAGAGCTTGTGCTTTAGATTTCAAGGGCAGTTGATGCAGATACTTGTGCTTAGCGGAATTCGCTTACAACAATAGTTATCAGGCCACTATCGGCATGGCACCCTATGAGGCTTTATATGGGCGGAGGTGTAGATCTCCTATCTGCTGGTACGAGGGTGGTGAGAGGCAAGAGTTAGGCCTACAGACAGATCTTATAGATGATACCACCGTAGCCATACAGCAGATCCGCCAGAGAATAGAAACAGCACAGAGCCGCCAGAAGAGCTATGCTGATACACGCCGCAGACCACTAGAGTTTGAAGTTGGGGATTCAGTATTCCTCAGAGTGGCTCCCATGAAGGGAGTGATGCGTTTTGGGAAGAAGGGCAAGCTAAGTCCCAGATATGTAGGACCATACCCCATCACTAGAAGAGTTGGCAAAGTAGCTTATGAGCTAGAGCTATCTCAGGAGATGTCAGCTATCCACAATGTATTTCATGTTTCCATGCCGAAGAAGCATATCTCAGATGCCACCCAGGTGATAGAGCCAAAGATGGTACAAGTTCGCGAAGATCTCAGTTATGATAGTCGGCCTATTCAGATAATAGACCGAGCAGTTAAGAAATTGTGAAACAAGGAGGTACCATTAGTGAAAGTCATATGGCAAAATCACAGAGTAGAAGAGGCAACATGGGAACCAGAGGACAGCATGAGGCAGAAATACCCAGAATTGTTTTAAGTTCGAGGACGAACTTTTTATAAGGTATGGGGGATTGTAACGTCCGAAAATTCTCAAACCTAATTTTAGAAAATCCTAAAATTAATTCTGAATTTATGGATATTTTTATAGAATTTTTCCATGGACAAATAAGATAAAAATGAATAAGAATAGAATGCGCAGTAAAAAAATTTAAATGGGGTTTGAACCCTGGACCTATATCATGAGAAAAGAATAGACTTACCAATTGAGCTAATCTATTTTCATTGAAATAGAATTGAGGGAAGGATAAATAAGGTAAAGTTAGTTAAATTTTTCCATAAGTATAAAAGGGGAACTTAGGATTTTTATATTCATTCTTTTCCTCACATCTTCTCACCGCCGACTCTCTCTCTCCCTCTCGCGATTTTTCTTCCTTCTCTCCTCTTCTCTTGCCGCCCAAGACAAAGGGGAAGCAAAGGGAAGGTCTCAAGAGGCCCTATTCTCTACGGGAACCCTCGTAGACGCGAGGAGAATGCCAAGAAGCAAGAAGAACGTTGTAGTTCGACGTTCCCTCAGGAATTTCATATTTTTATTCGTATGAAAACTTAGCACAGGATGTAAGTACCCCTCACCTGCAGTATAAGTAGTTTCGGTTGATCTTTCGTATGCTTTATTTCCTTCTATGTATGTTTTACGATTAGAAATCGTAAATTATGAACAAGCATGTTGTATTACCCTTCAGTTTTGGGTCAAGGAGCACGTTAGGTGTTTGTTAAAATGTTCAGTTCAGTTAATGCTATAAAAAGCATTAAAGAATAGAAATTCTTGCTTCAGTTATGATTGGGACCAAGGTCCAACAGGATGGGCTCCTAGTTGCCCCTAGGTTTAGATAACCTAGTAAAAGCAAGAATCAAAAAAGGAAAGAAAAATATAAAGGACTATTTTATTTTCAGTTGGCATTGTACCGGACTCCGGTCCAGGGATAGGCTCCAAGTTACCTCTAGGTTTAGATAACCTAGTATGGGATGGGCTCCTAGTTGCCCCTAGGTTTAGATAACCTAGTAGAACCCTAATGGATTCGGGATTTGCTACCTCGGGTTTATTAGGGATGCGCGCACAGTTGGTACATTGCCGGGCCCACAGCAGTTGATTATTACTTTCACCTACTATATGTATTTAGTTTTCAGAAATTCATTTTAGCATGGGGTGAATTTAATAATTAGTTTTATGTTAGTTGGTTTCAGTTTCAGTTCAGATATGTATGTCATGCTATAGCGTAGTTTTCAGCTTCAGTTCAGTATATGCCATGTCTCAGTTATTTGCCATGACATTTTATGACATGTATTTTAGCATGAGCATAACATGATTGTTGATGAACATGAGCGTGTATTTGCATAGCATGTTTCGAAAAGCATAATCTGAGATTTTATAGTTTTGTGAGGCTAGATGGTACTTACTAAGCTTTATGCTTATTAGTTTGCATTTCCTTATACTGCAGATACAGGTAAAGGAAAGCACTAGTAGCGGAGGCGACGGGCTTGATGCAAAGTGTGTGTGATGGTGGAGTTGGAATAAAAGTCTTCGGAACTTGCAAAGCATAGAAATAATCCTTTTTATGCTTCTTTCGTTATTCCGCAATATATTATGTGAACCATGTATGAACTTAATTAGACTTGTATTCGTGGTGCCTAGTATGCTTGAAGTAGTTTACTTACCTGACTTAATATTGGTTTTGTGAATGCTTGAATGTCATGAGTCATTTACTTGTGATAGGGTAATTTAGACCTATGTTTACGCTTTAGGAGTAAGAACTTGATACTTTTGATCTACATGCTAAATACTTAAGATATGCTTGTTCTAAGATTAATGCACCATATGGAATGACATGTAGTAGCTAAGGATGCCTTTAGATAGGAATACTGAGTAGTTTCAATAAGAAGTTGATACGAACTTGACACATTCATGTTATGCTTCTACATGTCATTTCTGGTTAGGAAGCCGTCTGCAATTTCATCAAGGTAACCTATCAGTAGAGGAAGCCGTGAAGAGATTCAACAGACTGGCTCGCCTGTGCCCTGAACTGGTCAGCACTAAACGAGAGCGAGTCAGGCTAATGCTCAAGATGCTAAGGCCAGAAATAGCATTGAATGTGGCCAGCGGCGTCCATAGGCCGCAAACCTCAGAAGAACTAGTTAGCAGTGCTCTGATCACCGAGCACTACCTGAACAGCATGCAACAGCAGAAGTCAGTCATGATAGAAAGTAAAGGCCAAGGCAGTTCAGGAACTCAGAAACCCTAGGGCATTCGCAGAGAAGTTAGCTATACCTCCAGATGTACTCAGTGGCCAATTCTTAACCACCCTACCTTCAGGAGAGATTATGGCGTCCACGCACTGGCTCCGTGTAGTGCCAGTCAGAATAGCAAACAGAGAGCTTTATGGTGATCTGATAGTACTAGATATGACAGATTATGATGTCATTTTTGGAATGGACTTCCTAATCAAGTACGGTGCCTCCATGGAATGCCGTAAAAGGAAAGTCATATTCCAACCTGAAGAAGGAGTGCAGTTTAAATACATCGGAGAACCCAAGAGAAAAGCCAAGAAATTTCTCTCAGCTCTAAAAGCATAGAAACTGCTGGATTCAGGATGTACCGGATTTCTAGCACATGTAGTCAATATTGAACAAGAGAAAGACCAAAAGCTAGAGGAGGTTCCAATGGTATGTGACTACCCAGTAGTCTTCCCTGACGAGTTACCAAGCTTAGCGCCAGACAGGGAGATAGAGTTTGAGATAGATCTCATTCCAGGTACCAATCCCATTTCAAAAGCACCATACCGTATGGCTCCAGCAGAATTGAAAGAACTTCAGGAGCAACTACGGGAGTTACTCGACAAGGGCTTCATCCGCCCTAGTCATTCACAATGGGGAGCTCCAGTGTTGTTCGTGAAGAAGAAAGACAGGTCCATGCGCCTGTGTATAGATTACCGAGATTTGAATCAAGTCACCATTAAGAACCGGTACCCTCTACCCAGGATCGATGATTTGTTCGATCAGCTAAAGGGATCCACAGTCTTCTCAAAGATAGATTTGAGATCCGGCTATCACCAGGTCAAAGTCAGAGAGGGTGATATTCTCAAGACAGCTTTCAGAACCAAATATGGGCACTACGAGTTTGTAGTCATGCCTTTTGGGGTCACAAATGCTCCAGCGACATTTATGGACCTCATGAACAGAGAATTCAGGGAGTACTTAGATAAGTTTGTCATCGTCTTCATTGATGACATTCTTATCTACTCAGGAACTCAGGAGGAACATGCTGAGCATCTCAGGACAGTATTGCAGATCCTTCAGCAGAGTCAGCTGTATGCAAAATTCTCAAAATGTGAATTCTGGCTCGATCAGGTGTCTTTTCTAGGTCACATCATCTCCAAGGAAGTGGTGATGGTAGACCCCAGCAAAATAGAAACAGTAAGTAACTGGATCAGACCGAAGAATACCAGTGAGATCAGAAGTTTTCTGGGTCTAGCCGGTTACTACAGGAAGTTCGTAGAGAATTTCTCCAGAATAGCCTCCCCACTGACAGCTCTTACCAGAAAGAACAGAAAGTTTCAGTGGACAGAGGACTGCGAGAACAGTTTTACAGAATTAAAGAGAAGATTGACTAGTGCTCCCATCTTGACTCTTCCAGAGACCACTGACAGCTTTAACATATATAGTGATGCTTATAAATTAGGACTTGGAGCAGTGCTGATGCAGAATGGCAAGGTTATTGCCTATGCCTCTAGACAACTCAAGGATTATGAGAAGAATTACCCTACCCATGACCTTGAGCTAGCTGCAGTAGTGTTCACTCTCAAGATTTGGAGGCATTACTTATACGGAGCTCAGTGTAGGATTTTCACAGATCATCAGAGTCTAAAGTATTTTTTTACTCAGAAGGATCTGAACATGAGACAACGTAGGTGGCTTGAGCTAGTCAAGGATTATGACATTGACATCCTCTACCATCCAGGTAAAGCTAATAAGGTGGCAGACGCGCTTAGCAGGAAATCTAGTGCTACCCTACTAGCTTTGTCTACGATGTCACAGCCCCTTCAGAAGGAAATATCAGGGTTCGGACTGGAAATTATAGTTGGGAAGCTCTCCACTTTGACATTAGTGTCAACCCTGCTTGAAGACATCCAGACAGCACAGGATCAGGATCCTGACCTTCAGAAAATCAAGCAGGGGATAGCAGAATCAAAAAATGGGGAGTTTCACCTATCAGATAGTGGGACACTGTATTGCGGTGACCGCTTATGTGTTCCGAACCAAGAAGAGCTCCGAAGGAAGATCCTGGAGGAAGCGCATGGATCTCCTTATGCGATGCATCCTGGTTCCACCAAAATGTACCAAGACCTCAGGGGACGTTTTTGGTGGCCTGGGATGAAGAGAGACATCGCCAGATATGTCAGTACCTATTTGACATGCCAAAGGGTCAAGGCAGAACATCAGAGACCAGGAGGAGTTCTACAGCCTATCCAGATTCCAGAATGGAAATGGGAAGATATTTCCATGGATTTTATAGTGGGACTACCCAGAACAACGAATGGATATGATGCGATCTGGGTAATAGTTGACAGATTGACTAAGTCTGCCCACTTTCTAGCTATCAGGATCTCCTATTCCATGGAATATCTAGCTCAGTTATACCTCAAGGAGATCGTCAGACTACATGGAGTCCCTAGAACTATCATTTCAGATAGGGACAGTAGGTTCACTTCTCACTTCTGGGAGTGCGTACAGACAGCACTAGGCACCAAACTGAAGTTTAGCATAGCTTTCCATCCTCAGATAGATGGCCAGACAGACAGAGTTAATCAAGTACTAGAAGATATGCTCAGAGCTTGTGCTTTAGATTTCAAGGGCAGTTGGTACAGATACTTGTGCTTAGCGGAATTCGCTTACAACAATAGTTATCAGGCCACTATTGGCATGACACCCTATGAGGCTTTATATGGGCGGAGGTGTAGATCTCCTATCTGCTGGTACGAGGGTGGTGAGAGGCAAGAGTTAGGCCTACAGACAGATCTTATAGATGATACCACCGTAGCTATACAGCAATCCGCCAGAGAATAGAAACAGCACAGAGCCGCCAGAAGAGCTATGTTGATACACGACGCAGACCATTAGAGTTTGAAGTTGGGGATATAGTGTTCCTCAGAGTGGCTCCCATGAAGGGAGTAATGCGTTTTGGGAAGAAGGGCAAGCTAAGTCCCAGATATGTAGGATCATACCCCATCACTAGAAGAGTTGGCAAAGTAGCTTATGAGTTGGAGCTACCTCAGGAGATGTCAGCTATCCACAATGTATTTCATGTTTCCATGCTGAAGAAGCATATCCCAGATGCCACCCAAGTGATAGAGCCAAAGATGGTACAAGTTTGCGAAGATCTCAGTTATGATAGTCGGCCTATTCAGATAATAGACTGAGCAATTAAGAAATTGTGAAACAAGGAGGTACCATTAGTGAAAGTCATATGGCAAAATCACAGAGTAGAAGAGGCAACATGGGAACCAGAGGACAACATGAGGCAGAAATACCCAGAATTGTTTTAAGTTCGAGGACGGACTTTTTATAAGGTATGGGGGATTGTAACGCCCGAAAATTCTCAAACCTAATTTTAGAAATATCCTAGAATTAATTCTGAATTTATGGATATTTTTATAGAATTTTTTCATGGACAAATAAGGCAAAAATGAATAAAAATAGAATGCGCAGTAAAATGATTTAAGTAGGGTTTGAACCCTGGACCTGTACCATGAGAAGAGAATAGACTTACTATTCAGGATTCACAAAGAAACTAGATTAAGCCTGGGTCTAGGTTTCGAATCCTGGGAAGGCAAAAATCCACGCCCAGGAGTGGGAAGACCATTTGTAGAGTAACGACACGGCCAACAGTCAGACAGGGCCGGGTCGTTACAGTTTGCATATATCTGAAATTAATCAGTAGGTAAGTTGTGATCAGATGTTTTGGTAGTTTAGAATGGGTTAGTATTTAGTTTGAATGTTGATTTGGGTTGGATGTTAATGTGGTTATACTTGAGTATTTCTTATTTATAATGGGTTGATATGATTATGGGTTAAAACAATTAGATTTCACTAATTAGTAATGCTTGGGATTGGCTACTTGATGTATGATCGGTTTTAAATTGGTGGTAGTTCGTTAGGTTAATTTGGAAAGATGACTTAATAACCTAATTGTCATAAATTAGGTTAAGAAGGGATTCGTTATAAATTGTGGGTTATTTAAATGGAGGTTGTAATTAGGATTTGCTCGAATTGTGTTTAGTATGTTGTTTAGCTAATTTGATAATTTTATAATTAGCTAAATTGTATCGTTTATACAGGACCTTGATTCAGACTTGTTTGGTTAATCGTGGAAGTTTCTCGTTTACGGACTTCTACAATTATAAAGTGGGTACTTCTCCTTTGTACTCGAGTAGTTTTCATTACCTTAGAAGCATGGCTATATTATGTCTGATAGGTTTCTTGACCTTGTTCTTTGTCGTTTGTTATTTAAACATCGCCGTTGAGACTTATTCTTCGTTGATCTTCGAGTGTTCCTAAATTTGTATCTGTACAGTCCTCTATTGGTTTTCCGTTCTGTAAAGTGTCGCTTGTACGCGAGTACTTAGAAGTCCATTAAACACAGATAGGTTTATTTGGCATTAGAAATACCCTACCTAGTAGTGTAAGTGCATAATCATTGGTTTCCGATTTCTGGATGGTTGTATTGATGCATCGTATACTCGTTGGATTTTGTTGCATCGTTGTTTCTTCGGTTGTTTGTGCATCGTATAGCATGCACCATACTTGCACGTTGCATACTAACGACTGTTAGGCTTACATTTTATTAAGCTATCGTTAGTCATATTTGTGCTCGATTCACTCAACCACTTGTTGTCGTGGTAGATATTAAAGTGCGAACATCTGTCCTATTATGCCAAACAGTGGCACCCTCACCGTTGTTTTAGAGGGATGAGTCGTTGGTGGCTCACTCTCACCGTTATTTTTTTGAGGGATATTGTAGCTGTGATAGCTCCCCCTAGGTATAGGGGTCTGGAGTGTTGGCTCCCCAGCATCCTGTCCACTCAACCACTCCTTATGTGGTATTTGTTGTTGGAGTGCGTACAGTTGTCACAACCCTACCCACTCGGTCACACAGATGTGATGTGTTGGCGGCTTAACTGGCGTCAGGGGTGACACATGTCATTGCATCAGTGCATACGTATTTCGTTTATGCATTTCTTGTGATTGTTGCATTTATATGAGCTATGGTTGTTGCACATGATTGGCATGCATGTATATCTTGGTTTTATTGTTATTGCGTCATTTTACACCTGTTTAGTTATTATTCGATTTTATACCATGTCGTATTTTATTGGTTATGCATGATTAGGTAAATTCTATAATTCTTATGGATTGTACACTGTTGATTTCCCTACTCCGTTATCCTTATTATGCCATGCTCATTAGTCTACTCATACACCCACAGAGTCCGCCCGGACTCACCACCCCTGCTTTCCTTTTTGTTGTTTCAGATAGCAGGAAGAAGTATTTCTTGGAGCCAGGAGAGGATCCAGTTGTCGATCCCCAATGTCGAGTTGAGTTATTTTTCGGTATTCGGTTTAGTTGTTTGTTTTCAATACTTGGAGTTGCATTTTATTCGTTATTGGGTTTTGTCGTTATCTGAGTCTTTTGGTGTACTCTTTGAATTGTAGTTCTTTTATGATTAAGGTGGCGGAGCCACCCGTTATCTTTCCTTTTGATATAAAACTGCGTGGATGTGTCTTATACTTATTGTTGTGGTGCCAGCCGCTTGTGGCTGAGCTATATTGGTGGAGATATTATGTATTATTGTCCCATATTGTCTGCCGTACAGGGGAGATGCTGCCCGATTTTCGAGGAAGCATGTGCCTTTGGGGACGTGACATAAGAGATTTGGATTTCTGAAAGGTTGACATATAATGGAAAAGGGTAGTGCAATGAGATATTTATGGTGTTAATGACTGGTTCTGGCATTTCTATAATAAATTATGTATATGTGCCAATTGTTTTGAAATCATAATCTTTGAAAATTTTCTGATCATTATTGTTAATGATTTCAAACTATTATCTCTAGGCACATATATACTCCGGGAAATTTTAGAAACCTGTAACACTTAAAATGAGTGTGATCAAAACTGTATAGATCTATCAATAAGTTTTAATCTATAAAAATGATAATGAGATCTACATTCATGACTAGTTATACTCTTACATCATAATTTTACCACAAGGACCATTCGAATATTTTTAAAATTTTCGAAGACAATCAGGTAAGGATAAGAATATTTTTAAAATTCTGATAAATTTAAAAATTTAATGTACAAATTAATAATTATTAAATTCTAAGTGCTCTCTTTGCTACAATACCGTCTGAAAAATCTTCAAAATGATTTATGGTCTTTTCGACTCTATTGAGTAAATGATTAGTTCCATATTGATTTAAGTAAAACTATACACCGCGGGATGCTGCCTTGGAAATTTAATAATAATATTAGGGCTCACGGCTTCCCTCCGCATGTTTATCTGTTTCTGAATAATTTCCCTCCCTCGTTTTCTCTCTCCCCATTTTATTCCTACTCTCGCTGTGTCAATTATAATATATTTTATAAATTTATTTTTTAAAAATAAAGTATGAATTTAAATGTTAAATTTCTAAATCGTCTGTCACGAACGCACCTGATTCACCTTGACAACTTAACCAACCACTAAAATCAATTTTTTTTCCCTCGCTGTGTCTACCTTCGAAGTCTCAGTCCTCGTAATTCGCTACCCTATATTTTTACCGTCGCTTTCGCCTTTGATTCCTAGACATAATTAGGTTACGTTTGGTAGGGGGTAATCCATCCTGTAATGTAATCAAGATTACATTACAAGTTGGATTCCTTTGTTTGGAATAATTTTAAAATTATAATGTAATGAAATCTCGATTATAAAAGTGACTCAAGATTTATAATCTCATTCTTTTTTTTTCACTACCTAGAGTTACACATTAATTATGGATATCTGAATTCTTTTGCTCATTGTTTAGTTCTGTTAGCATATTTGAAGAATTATTTAATCATATTTCAAGAAATATGATAGTTCTTTTACCTGCTACTTATTTCTTTTACTTGCTGCTTATTATAATTAATCATTAGTTTTATATATAGTTTTTTTAGTAATTGTTATTCATGTTATTATAAATTTGAAACAGAGAAAATTCAGAATGATAGAATGTGGATGTATAAAAAGAATTTACCTAACTGTCGGGGTTTAACTGATGAGTTTAAAATTGGGTTGACCCAATTTCTAAATTTTGCATCTAGTCAAGTTGAGTATAGGGATGGCAATAAAATAAGGTGTTCGTGTAAAAAGTGTCACAATGGCAAATTCTTACTTAGCGATCAAGTTGAAGAACATCTTTGTTGATTTGGTTTTACCCAAATTATTATAATTGGACATCTCATGATAAACCGTTTATATCTGATAATGATTTTGAACGAAATATATGAGTTTCAGTTGGTGGTAATTAGAGTTATTATAATCAATTAAATTCATATCAAAGGATGGTAATTGATGCAATGGGTCAGAATTTCAATCCTGACACACATGGTGCAAGTTTAGTTATCCCCAAATAGTTGAACAAATATTTACTACTTATACATCACCGTTGGAGGAAGTAGAAGTACCACCTGTAGATGAAACATATTTTCAATTTCAAGAAGTGTTGAGGGCTGCTGATGAACCATTATGGGCTAGTTGTGATAGTCACATTAAATTATCTCTCACCGCAAGATTGTTGAATGTTAAGGCAAAGCATAATGTGTCACAAGATTGTTTTAATGATTTTGTTCAAGTTATTGGAGAGGCATTGCCACGTGATCATATACTGCCTAATGATTTTTATAGTATGAAAAAATTTGTGAAAGAATTGGGTCTTCCGGTGCAAAGAATTGATGTTTGCAGAGATGGTTGTATGCTATATTGGGGAGTTGATGAAGATGTAGATATTTGTAAATTCTGTAATCAAACTAGGTACAAGAGCAATAGAAGAAATCAACGGCGACGTAAATCATACAAGCAAATGTTTTATTTGCCTTTAACCCCTTGGTTACAAAGGCTTTATGCATCAAAGGCAACTGCTAAACACATGACTTGGCATGCAAATCATCAAACAGAAGAGGATCTAATGTGTCATCCAAGCGATGCTGAGGTATGGAAGCATTTTGATAAAACATATCCAAATTTTGCAAAGGAGATTCAAAACATTAGATTAGGTTTATGTGCTGATGGTTTTGCTTCGTTTGGCAAATCTGAAAGAAATTATTCATATTGGCCAGTTATCTTATCTCCATATAATCTTCCACCTGGGATGTGTATGAAAACTCCTTATATGCTTTTAACATTATTTGTGCCTGACATGCAAAATCCGAAGAAGTTAATAGATGTTATATGCAACCCTTGATTGCATAGTTGAAACAACTATGGAATGAAGGTTTTCCTACTTATGATGTTCATACTAATTAAATGTTTGTAATGAAGGCTGCTCTTCTATGGATGATAAATGACTTTCCAGCTTATAGTATGCTATCAGGTTAGAGTACCGCTGAGATCTTTGGATGCCCAATATGTATGGAGAGATCTAAGTCAATCAAATTGAAACACGGGAAGAAACCAAGTTATTTTGATTGTCATAGATAATTTTTACCACCAAATCATAATTTTAGAAAAAATATAGATGAATTCACTAAGAATAGAATAGAAAGAATGCTTCCACCATTGAGATTAATAGGTGAATAGATTTGGTTCAAAATTTGTGACTTCTATCAGTTATTGAAGAGTCATATGGTACACCATATGAATATGGAAGTACCCATAAATGGACTAAATGGAGTATATTTTGGGACTTATCGTATTAACAAAAATCATTTGATTCATCATAATCTTGATGTAATGCATATTGAGAAGAATGTTTTTGATAATATGATAAATACAGTGATGTATATCAATGGAAAAACTAAAGATAATTTGAATGCCAGAAAAGATATGCGACTTATTTGTAAAAGGTCCACTCTTGATGTCGATGAAAGTAGTAGGAGATCAAAGCCAAAAGCAGTTTATACATTGAATAAGGATCAGAGATGTGTTATTTGTGAATGGTTGAAATCACTGAAATTTCCAGATGGATATGTCTCTAATCTTGCAAGATGTGTTGATATGAAGGAATACAAATTGATTGGCTTAAAAAGCCATGATTGACATATAATCATGCAAAGGCTCATTCCTATTGCTTTTAAATATGCTCGAGTCTATCGTCAGATAGAGCTCTCTTACCAAATTTTATATGGAGCGTCATTACAGGGTTGAGCATTTTTTTTACGTGATATTTGCTCAACAATTTTGAGATATTCACACATGGAGAAGTTAGAGAGAGACATTCTAATTATTTTATGTAATTTAGAAAGAATATTTCCACCCTCATTTTTTGATTCTATGGAACATTTTTTTGGTTCACTTGCCAAACTAGGCCAAAGTTGGAGGACCTGTCCAATTTCGATGGATGTATATATTTGAAAGGTAAAATTTTCATTTATACTTCGACAATCTTAATACATAAAAATTTATACAATTTATTATATATTAATATCTAATACAATGTGTTTCATTACCATCAGATTCTTATATCATTTGAAGAAAAAGTGAAAAATAAGGCACGAGTACTTGACGTCTCAATTGTTAAAGCATACATTATGGAGGAAGTAACAACTTTTGCATCATATTATTTTGAGCCTCATGTTCATAGCAAAAGGCAAAGAGCGGGAAGAAATGATGAGGGTCCTATTGATCCCAATCCAAAGTCCTTCTCAATTTTTAACTATCTTGGTCAACTAAGCGAACCATGTAAGCAGAGATACTTAACTGGCCAAGAATGGAGGGCAACCCAGACATATATTTTATTGAATTGTCCAGAAGTATCGTCATATTATGAGTTAGTATAAATATATATTTATATTGCTAATGTCGTAAATTGTTTGTGTGATAAGTTTTTTGTTTTTTTTTGAAGGAGTTTCCAAAACTTATATTCAGAATTATCGCCACAACAATTTGATCGCTTATGCGATGAAGAATTTACACCATGGTTTAAATCATATGTAAGTAGACAATCTAAATTTGGTTTATACATATGTAGACTTTTAACACTTGGCATGTTTGATTTTAGATTCATGATAATCAAGCTCACCTTGAACATAGATGTTAATCAATCTATCATGGGGTCAAAAAGCACTAGTACGCTCTTGGCCAGCATACTTCATAAATGGATATAATTTTCATTCTCAAGAATATGGAATGGAGAAGAGTGCAATGAATAGTGGGGTTTGAGTTCAGTCATCCAATGACGGAGGTGCAAATACAGATTTTTATGGTTTGCCGGAAGAAATTTTAGAGATAGAATACCTTGACCCAGAAATACAAGTTATCTTATTTATATGTCATTGGTTTGACCCTGTTAGAGGTATGAAGGTGCATCCACACTATAATTTGGTTGAAATAAATTATAAGAGATTCTATAAAAGATATGAACCATTTGTGTTAGCACAACAAGCGATTCATGTTTTCTATTCTTCATATCCTAGTTTGAAACGTGATAAGATTGATTGGTGGGTTGTTTGTAAAACCAATGCAAGGAAAAAAATTGAGAAACGTTGGGAAAATATTGCATATCAATTGGAGAAAGTTACAAACACATTTTAAACAGAGGAATATATGATTCCAACTTTACGAGATCCTAGTGGAATAGTCATAAACGTGGATACAAGTGAAATTAATGACGATGAGGATGAAGAGGACGACGACGACAATGATGAGGATGAGGATGTGGCTAAGAATGATAATGAGGACTTTGATGTTTGATGATAGGTAATATTTTATAATATGAATATGTATTCTATTATCATATATAATAATATTTTTATTTATGAATTAATTTAGTTTAATATGCAAATTTATAAAACTTATAAGTCATTCTTAATTGTTTATATATGATATTTTTTAAATTATATATTCTATCTGTTAATGCACTGTATTTTTTTATAGGTTATTACAGGTAACATACTGTTATTTTGTTGTGCACTCTCTGATTAGATAGCAAAAATGGTAAGTTTTTTCAAATTTTTCATTATGCATTGAAATTTTATTTATGCATCCTAACACTTTTGTTTGATAGTTTCGACGCCGTGGGCAAAGACGATCATCTCTTCACCCTTCTGCTTCATCACCCGATATAGGACCTTCACTTGCACCTTCTCATTCATCGTCGCCAGTATCAGGTGCTGGATCTTCACATGCACCTTCTCATTCACTGTTGCCATGCCAGTATCAGGTGCATGACCTTCACATGCACCTTATCATTTGTTGTTGCTAGTACTTTCACACGCACCTTCTCATTCAGGTGCAGGACCTTCACACGCACCTTCTCATTCACCATCACCAGTACCTTCGCCAGTCCAATCTTCGATACCCATGCAAAATCCTAAATCGGCCAGAAACTCAACCACTGAGTTGATAGACTCTCGGGAGTGTATAGTTCCGATCGGAGATTCATAAGTATTGTAAAATATCTTATTTTTCAACTATCTTAATTATTTAATTTAGTTTATTTGTAATTTAATGATAGGTTTGAAAACTCTGTACGGATTATTCACGATATTAATAAAATCATGAATAATCACTGGGGAAGTGCTTCAATGTCATATTCAAGCACTCCAACTGCCAATAAGGAGTTATGGTGGAATGAGTTCAAGGTATATTGCCTTTTGTTTATTTATGAAATCAAAGTTAATATCTAATTAATTATTCTTTTTCATTTCAGCGGACATTCAATTGGGAGCCGAGTGCAGAAATGGAAATAAAAAGACTATTTAAAAAAATGTGGTGATCACATTAGGCATGTACTGAATCAAGCCAAGACTCAGGGGAAAAAGCCACCATGCATCACTGATGAAAATTGGGCCAAGATCTGCAATGTTTGGAAAATGGATGAGAGAAAGAACAGGCGTTATCATAATAAGATAAATCAATCTTTTAATTCGGGAGACACATCTATTATATATGCGGGAGGGTCTATTAATATAGACGAGCACAGACACATATTGGTAATTTATTTAACTTTCTCACTAATGTTTAATTTATATCAAATTATTTCATTATTTCTAATGGTGTTTTTTAGATTAAGGAAATGGGGAAGGAGCCCACATTCATTGAAACTTTCACTCATGCTTTTACAAAAAAAAAAGACAAGACTTGGAGTGGGTATAGAGCCAAATTAATAAAGGTTAGAATTATTTTTTATTTGATTTTAAAATATTATCATTGTATTATAATTTTTCTCATGATAATGCAAGACAAATATGATGAGTTAGAGCTAGCACTGATAAATTCGTAAGCTAGTGAAAACATTGACGACTCTGAACCTTCTGTTGGCAACAACATGAATTTATGGTTGGAGGCTAGTGGGGGACCCAAAGGGGGAAGAATATTAGGAATGAGTTTCTTGAGCAGAATGCAAAGAGTTGCTGGCACATCTTCCTCTTTTACCCACCACCAGTTAGGGCTCAGATAATTAGCTTGATTGAAGAGGTATCCCATTTGAAGGGGATAATATTACAAAGAGATGAAGAAATGTCGCAAAGGGATGAACAAATGTTACAAAGGGATCAGAAAATTACATATTTACGTCAGCAATAGGACATGATCATGCGACATCTTCAGTTAAACTCTGCTCCAATGCAGAATTCTCCCCGTTCAGGTGATGATGGTGGCGACGATAATGTAGATCATGGTGCTGATTCTTCGTGACTTTATTATGTATGACTATTACTTATCTCATAATTAGTATTTTTCAATATTAATATTTGTTTGTGAAATTTTTGTTTTTGTATGTTTTATTAATACCATTATTTTGTTTTAAACGGGGTAGTCATTAAGGATACTATTTACTTAACAATGCGTGCTATGTTAGAAAGTTTAGCTATTAAGGATGCTATTTATTTAACCATGCTATGTTAGAAAGTTTAGCTATTAAGAATGTTATTCATTTAACCATGCATGTTATGTTAGAAAGTTTAGCTATTAACCATGCATGCTACGTTAGAAAGTTTACCTATTAATGATGTTATTCTATGTAACATTTTTGTATGTTTTATTAATACCATTATTCTATTTTGAACAGGGTTGGAGACGACAACTAACTGGTACAAATATTAAGTTTTATGTTACTTTAATAAATTATTTTTCTTAATATAAATGATTCTATTTGTTATTAATATTGTTAATTTATTTTGAATAGGATTGGCAACGACAAGTAAATTGATATAATTGTTAAGTTTTGTATTAATTTAGTAGATGTTTTTATGTTACAAATGATTCATTTTGTTATTTGTTTGTTTATGTAAGAAAAGAAGAAAATGAAAGAAACAAATTGCCAATGGAAGAGGTTGATATCTTGTAGTTTTTTTCATGACTTTATGGATTTCTATGGATTGGATGTGATCACATATCCTATAGTTTATTTGGATGTTATCTATCTGTATCAATATGGATTTGATGACATGTTCATTTGGATGTTATATATTTGTATAGATATTTGGATTAGATATCATTTCATTTAAATGGTATATATATGTATGTATATGGACTAGATATTTGTATGGTTTCATTTGAATTTTAATTTGCAAATGGTTTGATATGTTGATTGAAATAGAATGTGTATGTTAAATTGATGAGATGTTGATATGTGGATGTTATATATATGATTATGATATATTAATATAGTTAAATTGATAATATTGATTGTACTGGAAAAAATCTGATCAATTTGGGATGAATTTTGCAACGAAAAAAATTCATCACCAACTTATCGTAACCCATTGATCTCTCAATTTTTGGGACGAATTTTTGGATTCGTCCCTGAATCTGGGATGAATTTTTGGATTCATCCCAAAATCAGGGACGAATTCACTTATTCGTCCCTGAATCTGGGATGAATTTCCGGATTCGTCCCAAAATCAGGGACGAATTTTAGAATTCATCCCAAAATCAGGGACGAATTCACTTATTCGTCCCTGAATCTGGGATGAATTTTTGGATTCGTCCTAAAATTAGAGATGAATTCACAGATTCATCCTAGAATCTACGATGAAAAATAATTTATTACAAAGTCAACTAAATTAAATTTTTGTGACGAATCTGTATTCATCCCAGATTTTGGGACAAAAAAAGATTCGTCACAAATATGTGGGACGAATATACAAATTCATCCCAAATTTTTGGGACGAATCTACAAATTCGTCCCATATTCTGGGTTGAAAAAAATAAATTCATCCCAGATTCTGTGACGAATATATTTTTTCATCCCAGATTCTAGGACGAATTAGTATATTCAACCCAGAGTTTGGGACGAATTTATCTATTCCTCCCAGATTCTGCAACGAAATAGATTCGTCGCAAAGTTCAATTTATCATTTGGGTAACGAATTTTGGGACGAATTTTATTTTCATTGTAATTTGGCAATGAATTTTGGGATGAATTTTGTTTTCGTTGCAATTTGGCAACGAATTTCGGGACGAAAAATTAATTTTGTCACTAAATTCAGGGACGAATCTAGATTTTTGTCGCAGAATTTGGTAACGACAAATCTGTAACGAAAATTTTTTTGTCATCAAATTCGTCCCTAAATTTTCTAGGATGATTTTTTTAAAATAAATTCGTCCCTGAATCACTAATTTTTTGTAGTGATCATACCAAGCCTCATGAGTCTTGTTTGAAGGCAACTTAGAGGCTATAAATAGAGGACCAAATAGAGCTTATCAAAGTTGGCATAATTGAGCAAACCCTATCATCCTTGTCCTTTCTTATTTCGGCAATTCGAAGGGGGTGCATCTAAAGTTGTTGAATTCTCAAAAGGTACACCTAAGTTTCATCTTTCTCAAATGGCACACCTAATTCACATTGTACCACTCTCACTAATAGCTAACGTTTCTTTTTTTTTTTTATTTCTCTCCTTTGTACATAACATCCTTTCCTCTATTCTCTTGTATGTAAACATCTTTCATCTTTCCTCTATCTTTTTTTTAATTCTTTTTTGTTATCGAATTTTAAACACCAGCACCATTGTAATGTTGGGTTTTAAAAATAATTAGTCCAATTTGAACTTTTTAGCTCCATCAATAAATTTTGGTCTTAATGAAATTTGACCAAAATTCATTAATGGACCTAGGAGTTTTAGATTTATGAAAAGTTAATATATAATGAAAAAGAGTATTATAATGAAAATATCTACGATGACAATACCTGGTTCTGACATCCCTATAATAAATTATGAGTATGTATTAATTGTTTTAAAATTATAAATTTTGAAAACCTTCTGACAATAATGACTTCAAGCTAATATTTCTGGGCACATATAGACTCCGGAGTACTTTAGAAATTTGTAACACTTGGAATGAGTCCGATCAAAATTCTCTAGGTCTATTAATGAGTTTTAACCGAAACCTATTAATGGACTTAGGAGATTTAGATTTTTGAAAAGTTGACATATAATAGAAAAGGGTAGTGCAATGAAGATATTTATGGTGTTAATGACTGGTTCTGACATCCCTATAATAAATTATGTATATGCGCCAATTGTTTTGAAATCATAATCTTTAAAAACTTTCTGATCACTATTGTTAATGATTTCAAACTATTATCTCGAGGCACATATATACTCCGGAAACTTTAGAAACTTGTAACAACTTAAAATGAGTCTGATCAAAACTGTATAGATCTATTAATAAATTTTAATTTATAAAAATGAAAATGAGATCTACATTCATGACTAGTAATTAATTTATACTCTTACATCATAATTTTACCACAAGGACCATTCGAATATTTTTAAAAATTTCGAAGACAATCAGATAAGGATAAGAATATTTTTAAAATTCTGATAAATTTGAAAATTTAATGTACAAATTAATAATTATTAAATTCTAAGTGCTCTCTTTGCTACAATACCGTCTGAAAAATCTTCAAAATGATTCATGGTCTTTTCGACTCTGTTGAGTAAATGATTAGTTTCATATTGATTTAAGTAAAACTATACACCGCGGGATGCCACTTTGGAAATTTAATAATAATATTAGGGTTGACGACTTCGCATGTTTATCTGACGTCCGAATAATTTCCCTCCCACGTCTTCTCTCTCCTTATTTGGTGGCAAAAAGATGATTCATTCGTCTTCAGTGTCTCCACTAATTCATCTCAGAATCAATACGAAAGAGGTAAATCATGAGAGTTATTAATCAAGATATTGTGACTAGCACATATAAAAGATGGGTATATTAATTTTGTCAGAATTTTCTCTCTCCCTATTCTATTCGTACTCTCGCTGTGTCAATCACTGGACTATCATATAACAGATGGATCATTAATTATTAATTTAAATATGTAAATTTAATTTTTAATTATAATATATTTTATAAGAATTTTTTTTAATAAAATATAAATTCTGAACGTTAAACTTTTAGAGTAATAATAGGGAGAGTGAAAATGAGATAGTGAAACCCATAGTGAATGATGTGGCATGACGTGACACTTTACATGCACACGTCCGATTATCGTTTGGATATCATCGGCGGTTGAAGGCCACCGCTCCGAATTAAACTATATCCTGGGGGGCACAGTAAACCCGTCGAAAATCACACATATAAAATACCACGTCATTTACTATAATTTTTACTCTCTCATTTTTATTCTCTTAATCATTATCCAAATTTTTATATAGTCTGCCACGAACGTTCTCAACGTTCCAACTTAACAAACCTCAGAATTAAAAATTTTTTTTCCCTCGCTGTGTCCACCTTCGAAGCCTCAGTCCTCGTAATTCGCTACCCTTCGACCGATCATATTTTTACCGCCGCTTTCGCCTTTGATTCCTGGACATAATTAAGGAGCGTTTTGTTTGTATTTTTTAGTCTGTTTCTCATTTTCATTTTCGATAGAAAATACGTTTTTCTAAAAAATATATTTAGTTTATATTTTCCAACTTTATTTTTCAGAAAAAAATATAGCGTTTTCTGAAAAACTAAAGAATGAAAAAAAATTATTTTTCAAAAAATTAAAAAATATAATTTTCTAAAAAATAAAAATGAAAAATGACTCAAACCAAACATCCCCTTCGGATTTTGGGCTTCGATTCGGCCTCCGGAGACTGTATCTCGGGCTTTGCCTCGGGTTCGGCTGTGTCTCTCTGTTTTCCTCCTGTGTGATCCGATCTGGATTTATGATCGGTGGGGAGGCAGCTGGGAACCGATCGAAACAGCAGCTGGCGCAGATCTTCAAGCTGCCGAAGCGGTACTTGCCGTTTTCCTCGTCGAGACCACCTTTCTCTCCTGATGAGTACTACAGGTTCGACAGCCTTCAAGGGTCCAATGACGAGATGGTCGTTGCCCTAGTCTTACACACTCCTGTTAGTTTCTGGTGGTGTTTTGTTAGTTTTTGTTCTTATTCTTAAGAGTCCCGATCGAGTGCTCCGCTTGTCATCTTTACTTGTTGTTTGTCTGTTCGAGATTTCAGGGTTTCTCTTACGAATAACTATCTCTCAAAAGATAAACCTTTTACGGAATTAGAAACGCTGAACTCTTGTTTTGTTTTTGTTTTTCACTCTTCACATTATACTTTTTTTGAGATTGCTTCTGAAAAATCATATAGAATTATAACAGAAACATGTTTTGATTTCGAGAAAAGAGTACTTTTTCCAGAAACAGGCTTTCTTCCATTTTTTTTTATTTGATTTTTATAATTTGGTATTTGCATGAGTTATAGGATAAAGAGAGTAACTCTCTAATAGCGTGCTCAACAATTTTACTGTTGGCTTAAACATTTAAAGCACTAAAGTCATAGAATGGTTGGGCATTTGAAGAAAGCACAAACAATTGTTTGCATAATACTTATAAGTGGCGTGCACTATGATGATTGTTTTCTTCATGTAGTTAACATCCCCTACTCGTCCATTGCCTTCATCAGGAGGTTAAGTGTGTCGGAATAAACACACTTACTACCGTGTATGCAGTATGCTTTCTCCTTGTGGATAAGTATTATTTTCTTTTGTCTTTCTTGTCGACTTCTCTATTTGAAAACCAGTTTACTATTCATGGGTCTAGTGAAAAATGTAAGACCCTATGAATCCATTCTTTCTGATTAGTAGTTGTTAACATTTGACTAGTCATGACTGAAGATGTTATATATACTTTATGAGCATACAGATGTTTAAATTAATAACATTTTTGGGATAATAATGTAATTAATAAGTGTAGTCAGCCAATGTCAGAAACCTACAAGTAGATCTATGTATTTGTTAAGGATTGGATGGTCGAGTTAGAGGGGAGTAAATAATGATCATATACTTGCAAATCTGAATCTTGACTACTACTATCAACACAATATTAGCAGAAGAAATAAACATACACAAGAAAACATGCTTACATGATTTCCAACATGTTATTTAACATAGTTCGGTAGTCCCCAGGTTCTTACTCAGCGGCCAATGATTAGTCTGTGAATCACTTTGGGAAAGCCACTATATTTCCTCTTTGTTGGTCAATTACCAGGTGAAGAACCTCTTACAATGCACAAGATAAGAAGGATTATAATGAGGCTTAGAATAGTGGAAGAAACTCTAACAAGATCTAACCAAACTTTTTTCTCACCCGCCGTTAAAGAGCCCTCCGTTTATAGTCTTCGTCTTCTAACATTTCTTGTTGTCTATCACTCCATAGTTAGTTGTTCAGTCACCAACTGGGCAAAATAAGTTTATTTGGCATCCCGTACTATCATTCTCTGCTCGTCACACCTCTAAGCCGTTCAGTGTGCCATCTTGGCCACGCCGAACAAGTTATACAAGTTCCATGTGTATTTTTGCAGTCTGCACACTCAAAAACACATCAAATACATAGGACAATGTCTAACTTAAACCCTTTATCTAAACACAAAACATAAGATCACACTAGACTACTTGGTGCACGATTGCACCGACAGTATCCTTGTCTCATGTTAATCTTTAGCAGAATATAGCAACATATTACAAAAAACCTTGTTTCCATTTTATTTTCTAGTAAAAGTTTTGACAATAACTAGGTTATGGAAGAAAATATTTGTGTGTTTTAGTTTAGGTCCACAATTTGATAGTTGCTGATTCTAGAACAAAGTGTTCCATTTTTTTCTCATTCTATAAGAAAAGGAGTCTTTGTAATAAAATTGATGCAATAAATTTTTATCCCATATGCTAGCTAAGTAAAAGGAGAAGGAAATTTAGAAACTTTATTTATGTAATTATTGAAGGGGAGCCTTGACACAATAGTAAAGTTGCTACTATATGACCATGAGGTTATGGATTTGAGCCACGGAAATATCCTCTAGCAAAATGTAAGGTAAGATTGTGTACAATGGATCCAATGTGGTCCAACCTTTCTGCAAAATGCAATGGCGGGAGCTTCGTGCATCGACTAACCTTTTTTTTTTTTAATTTATGTAATTATTCTTGTGAAATAATGCTTGGAAGAGTGGTGCCACTAGTTTTTTTTTTCATTTATTTTCTAGTAGAAACACTAAAAGTTATTCTAATGGCATATTTCATGTGTATTTTTTTTTTCAGATTAGGAATTATGAGACATGCCTTTAAAGAGGCTTTTGCTACTTATCGACATAAGCATCTGCAATAAGAGTGAGGAAATGCTTTGGACCAATAGAGTATGCACAAACTTAAAGCTAAATCTTATTAGCTGGGTTGAGGAGGGAACTGTGGTATATGTAATGATTATGAAGTTTCCTTTAGAAATGTTATCCCATAATCTACACATGCTGTGCTTTTTGTTGGAAATTTGGTGGATCTACGATAAGGAAACAAGAATGTAGGAGAGACTTTGTAAGAAAGTATGAGAATAGGAGAAAGACTCTATGAAGAGGAATGTTTACTATTTGATGTTCTTCATCATTCAAGGTCCCTATTTATACACTTGAATTCATGCTTCCATAACCTTCTATAATTAATACATCACATCATTAAACACAAGACAATTATATTTTGTTCTTTTCTATACTAATGACTCTTGTCATAAAGAGTTTCATTAAACTAGTAAGATAATTGAACTGTGCTTAGTTGATGAAGAGTCACATGAAGTCAAATTGATTTTGACAACTTCCTTGCATGGTTGACGAAGTCAAGTTGTTCTTGGCATTGTTCTTGCATAGTTGAAAAAGTCAATTTGTCTTTGGAATAAGTTTCCATGTTAACATCTGCCCCCCTTAAACTTGTTCTTCCTTGAACTCCAAGCAAATTTCTTAGGTATTGGAAAGCTTCCGCATTTAGAGGCTTTGTAAATATATCATCTACTTGATCATTTGACTTCACATGAAACAATTCTATTTCTTTTGACTTAGCATACTCCCTTATGAAATGGAAGGAGTATCGATATGCTTGGATCTTTTATGATGAACTAGATTTTTGGCTAAAACATTTGCTGATTTGTTATCCACATAGATATTGGTTGTAACGACCCAGCCCCTTGGCCCTTTGGGCGGCCCAACTGGCGGCCCAACAACTTGGCGTCCAAATCAACATTTGATGACCTAACAATCTGGCGGCCAAATCAACATTTGGCGGCCTAACAACCTGGCCTGACCGTGTCGTTACTCACTAGGACTTCCCACCCCTGGCCAGTGGTTTTTTGTCTTCTCCAGGATTTGAACTCTAGACCTCCAGACTAAGTACTAGAGTTTATAAATTCTGGTAGCCAAGTGAGCCGGCTCACTTGGCTACCAGGATTCATAAACTCTAGTACTTAGCCTGGAGGTCTAGAGTTCAAATTCTGGGAAAGGCAAAAATCCACTGGCCAGGGATGGAAAGTTATTGTGAGTAACGACGGTCAACGACCAAAGGGGCCAGGTTGTTGGGCCGCCAAAAATGGAATTTGGCCGCCCAAGGGGTCGGGTTGATGGGAAATAAATTGTCACGCCCTAAGACCCAGGAGCCGCTGATCTAATAGAAAATCGGACAGCACCTCCCCTGTCCGGCGGACAATTTACACATACATACATAATATCCAAACAACCCGCACAATATATATTTGGCCTCAGGCCTAAAAATCAAGACATAACCATAACACAACGTAAATCATACCTGACTGCGGACCGGTCCGACTTACAACGAAACAACAAATACATACCCTTTATGGCACACGACAACACTCTCAAGACATATACAAATCTAATAAATAAATATGAAAACATAGGCACTACTAAGTACAAAACAAACTTTATCGTCGTGATGGGTAGGGACTGGCTGCTGGGCTCTTCTGGCGACTCCAAGTATCTCAACCTGAAATAAAAACATAGGCAACGGTGTGAGTCCAAACGAACTCAGCGGATACCTAAACAAATATGCATAGTAAGTTATACTAACAATAAGAGTCACGCTGATACAGTCTCATATGTATAATAAAAAGACATACACTGAAAGTAGGTACATACCAAAATCCATCTATCCTGCAAAAGAGTGAAATAAATTTCTATGGAACAAGTATAACACATAATCCAAGATAAACAGGTCTCCAATATATATGCATGTTAATCAAGTGCAGCAAACAATGCACGATGCAAAATATGCACATGGTGCAATGATATGTGTCACCCCTGACACCAATTAGATCATCGTCCACCTGTCATAAATGAACGCCCGAGTGGGTAGAGCTATGACGACTGTACGCACCCTGCTATCACTGCTCCTGAGTGACCGAGTGGACATGATGGTGGCGGAGGGCACCCTCCTACCCCAAGCAATGGGGGAGTCTCGCTCTCATCTTCTCGTGTCTCAGGACGAGAAGGGATCCCTGGCTGCTACCACGCCCTGAACCACCCTCCAAATAGTGGCCGAACGGAGCAATACAGGGCAAATGCACACACTCTATGCTAGCCACTACCCTGAGTGGGTGTGTGTGCATATCCTGATGTAACTGGCGATGGGCTCAAACTACATAGGAGCCGATGAACATCAGCATGTAACAATGCAAGGATGGTGCATGACCCGAACACATACAGCACCCACCAAGTCCTCATCTAACACCTCAATGTGCTAGGTATATGTCTGAATCATATATCATGGGATACAAGTAACCTACTAGGGATACTAAAAAAAATAACTAGTAATCCATCAATGTCAAAATGCAAGAGGACATATCACTATATCTATGTACGTATATACACATGACAACCATAGAGACTGTATGAAACTATAGGGAGATCATCTCAAGAATAAACAACAGATATCAAGTAGAGGTATACTAAGATAGATATAACGTATACATTTACTGTTATCTATAATCAACCATGCATAGCAATATGACAATATCAAAAGAGATAAGTCAGAGGTACCCGCCTCAAAAGAGAGATGCTCGTATCAGAGAATCTCCCGTCCGATAATCAGCAAGGATAACTCAATCAATGCCCTGTATCAAAGGCATAATATTTAGCTACAATAATACAAAATTTATAACTAAATGAGTTATCTAAATTTATTAGGATCGTCCTGATTGCCTCGTTTCATTTAATTCATCACAATTAAATAAGTAGCCCCTAATTATCCCACAATGTATCAGAATATTCTGATCAAGATACCATGTATCCCATAACACCAGCAACTAGATCAACAAGAGCAAGCCCAAATCACAATTCAAACCATAACACTAATTTCGTCATACTAATCAATACCAATCCAACATGAGAATCCTTCTATTACAAACTGATCTCTACCTCCACAGATCACCACATGGCAGCATTCAAATAATACAAGGTTAGGGAAATCAAACCTATACCGATTAACTTTCCAAATCAGAATCATACAAACATATCTATAATGATTCTAACCCACCAAACAATCAAATACCTATTCAAACACACCCATCTCAAACTCACACCCAATCATTATAGTTCTAACAGAGTTGAGCAAATGAAAGAAAATAGTGGGCACTGTAAACCACCAAGAATAAGCAACCACCAAATCTAGAACGTAATCACCACATGATTGTCAACCGGAAAACAACCCAACGCACAAATCCAAACCTTCAGAGCCAAATCCGAGCAGCAAAACCCCCATAGAAATCAGAATCAAATTCCCAAACTGAGATCACTATAAGGAACTATAAACCATTCACAAAAGGGTAGATCAAGATCAGACTACAACTTATCCCAAAATCCCGAGCAATTCCAAATCCACATCAACCTGGCAACAAAAGCCGAAACCAAAATCCCGAGCAGAAACATTCCAATCCAAATTTGTGGATTCTGAAACCAAACAGTAACGAGAACTCAAACTTAGAACCAATCAATACAATAAAAATCAAATACGTTCTCCAATTCAAAGCTACAACTTTGCTTCCAAATTCTCACACCAAAAATTCAATCAAGAATAACCTTAAAAGGATTAATCTGTTAACTGAGTTGGCAGAGGGAATCGACAGTCGCTAAAAGGAGGAGGCGACGGTGCTCGTCACGAGGGAGAACTCAAACTCCCTGCTCACGGCCGAAAAGGGCTGACACCTTGCTTGTGGTTGAAGAAAAGCTCAGTGATGTGGAGATGAGAGACGGAACGGAAACACACCAAAGGATGCCACTCTTGCTCGCGGTCGGAGAGGGGTCGATGGCGTCGATGTGATCCCGAGAGAGAAGAGCAAGGTAGAGGGAGGCGCGGCAGTGGATTCGACAAGGCCGAACGGCTGCGGCGTCGGGTTTAGGGCACGCGAAGGAGAGAAAGGAAGGAGACGGCTGCGTGCGTATGATTTTCGGGCGAAGGCAGAGGAGAGAAAGGATATAAGAGGAGGGTGTTTTGCATAAGAGTCCCTCAATTCTCTAAAATCCAAATCGTGCCATTAGGGTAGGGTTTTTAGCAGTTTAAACCCTCTAACTTATTTGTAATACTCCTTAAGTCTCTAAGGTTAAATATGTTATTAGCTTAACCCCTTAACTTTAGGTAAATTTACCTAAGCCAACTTATTTGAGGTTTTCTTTCATGAAACCCTTGATAAGTTTTAAGTTTTTACAATAAAGCCCCTTGGGTTCCTCGCATAGGGTCGGAAACCTAGACTCTATCCGGAAAAATCTCGAAAAATTTTCTGGTCCGGATTTTCGAATCACCGTATTTTACATTGGTTGTAGCTTCTTGTTGCAATCTAAGATCCTGAAGTAATCTCTTTAGACATATACAAAAGGCTGCAACAATATACTCAGCTTCACAAGTTGATAGTACAACAATTGATTGTTTCTTTGAAGACCAAGTGAATGCAACATTACGAAGATTGCACAATTATCTAGTAGTGCTCTTGCGATCATCATAACTTCCAGCCCAATCGCTATCATTGAAACCAAAAAATTCCATATCTTTCGTTGATGAATAGAGAAACCCATAATCAATTGTCCCATGATATATCTAAGAATTCTCTTAGCTGTATATAAGCGAGAAGATTTTAGAGTTTCCATATACCTGCTTACCAAACCAACTTCAAATAATATATCAGGTCTTGTACATGTCAGATACTTGAGACAAACCACAAGACTCTTGTAATAAGTTGGATTCACAAGTTTGCCTTCTCCATCTTTAGTCATTCTAATGCCGTACTCAACGGGCGTATCCATGGCATAACAATATTCCAATTGAGAATTTCTTTAGAATTTCTTTGGCATATTTTTCTTGTGATATAAAGATTCTCTCTTCTCTTTGTTGTACTTCAATGCCAAGGAAGTATCTCATCAATCCTAGATATGCCATCTCAAACTCCTTCTCCATTGATTGCTTGAATTCTCTAATCATGGAGATATAAAGAATGTTCATATGGACACTTTGTGAAGCCTTCCTTTATAAAGTGCTCACCAATTCTTGAGTTCCAGGCTCTAGGGGCTTGCTTGAGTCCGTAAAGAGCTTTCTTTAATTTGTATACCTTTTCTTCTTGCCATTTGATGATAAAACCCAGTGGTTGCTCGATATAGACATCTTTTTCAAGATTTTCATTTAAGAAAATAGATTTTACGTCCATTTGATATATCTTCCATCTTCTTTGAGCTGTAAGAGAGATGAGTAGTCTTACTGTTTTAAGCCGGGCTACGGGTGCGAAGACTTTTTCGTAGTCAATCCTATACTTTTGCTTGTATCCATTAGCAACCAACCTTGCTTTATGCCTCAACTCCTTTTGTATTTGTCCTTGTTTTGAAGACCCATTTGACTCCATTGTCTTTAATAGAAAGACACAACTTTTCCCCATATGATGTATAAAATACCATGAAATCCAAACCAATGAATTGTGAAAAGTTTCTATTTATATAAATAAACAATTTGTTCTCATTTCTCAGTCCCATTTATCATATAATATAATAAATAATTAAGTTTCTATTTCAACATGCAATGAAAAAGACAATATATAGGATGTTGGGTAGGAGTCTTTCCCTTGGCTTGATCTATGACCGAAATGAGGAGATATAAAAAAGTCCACCACTCCCAAGGATCCCTAAAATTGGATTAAATTCGTTATAGAGCTATTGCTTTGTGTCTTTGAGGAAGTGAAGTGAGCTCCCATGTATTATTTTTCTTTATAGTATGAATCTTTTCTTTCATTGCTTTTCTCCACTTTGCATCCTTGGAAGCTTCTTCATAAGTTATAAGAACATATCCTGCAAAGATGCATAAATTATTAAGAGCAAAATCATCATCAATCACTCTGCTGGAGTTATATATGTCTGGAATGCTCTTCAGCTCTTTTACAATTGGATTGTTTGGATAATCACTTTTTAACTGAGTATCAACTTGTTGGGGTGATGATATTTCTTCACTATCTCCTTGGTTGTCTTTCTTCTCTTTATAATTTTCTTCAAATGAGATTTGCTTCATGTCATCATTAATCTTGTTGTTCCAATTCCATGCTTGTTCTTCATCAAATTCCACATTTCTTGATACCACGAGCTTTTGAATTATGGGATTGAACAGTTTGTACCCACTATCATTCTTGCAATAGCCCAAGAGAATACACTGCTGACTTTTATCTTCAAGTTTTGTCCACTTCTCTTCTTGTACTTTTGCATATGCTACGCTCCCAAAAATACGAAGATGACCCACCTTTGGTTTGTGTAAACTCCAAGCTTCCTCTGGGGTGATGTCTCCAATTCTTTTAGTGGGAAGCCTACTCAATAAATATACATCACATTCATCAACATCTCCCCAAAAATTTTTTGGGACATTTTTCTCTTTCAACATACATCGAACCATATTTAGAATAGTTCAATTTTTTCTTTCTGAAACATCATTTTGTTATGGTGTTTGGGGCATTGTAAGTTGATGAAAAATATCATTTTCCTAGCAAAAATTTTCATACTCCAACGAGGTGTACTCACCTCCTCGATCAGTTCACAAATATTTTATTTGATATCCACTTTCTTTTTCAACCAAAATTTTAAATTGCTTAAATTTAGTGAAAATTTCTTTCTTCTCTTTCAGCATATATATCCAAGTTTTTCCATTATAATCATCAGTGAAAGTCAAGAAATACTTATTTTCGTTAGAAGAGATAGGTTTGATGGATCTACAAACATCGGAGTGCACAAGTTCAAGTTGTGAACATGCTCGTCTCATATTTTACTTTTTGAATGACTTCCTCTGTTGCTTTCGTACAACACATATTTCACATAGATGGATGGAACTTTTAATTTTTGGCAATCCAAATACCATTTTGTTTTTTGAAAGTAGTTTTAATGCCTCAAAATTCAGATGCCCATATCGAAGATGCCAAAGAGTGGAGCTATCCATAGTGGTTGTCTTGAAGCAATTCTCTTCATTGATGCTCAACTTCAGTGGGAATATTATGTTCTTGGCCAATGTGACTTGAGTAATAAGATTATTACTCTTATCACGAATACTAAGAGCTAAGTCCTTCATATGAATATCATAACCTTTCTCTAATAGTTGACTAATGCTCAAAAGATTATTTTTTATATTAGGAAAATAATAAACATCTAAGATGCATACCTTCTTTCCATTTTGTAATTCAAACAGAATGTCACTTTTTCCTTTAATTGTCCTTTGTGAGTGATCTCTGAAGGTGATATTACCTATTGGCCTCTCATCAAGCTTTGTGAACAACTCTTTTCTTCCACATGTGGTTTGATGCTCTTGTGTCTAGAAACCATATAATAGGTTGGATAGATTTTGGTCCTCGTATGCCATCAACAGTATTGGTCTTTCATTGTCCACCTCCTTATTAACAAATTTCACCTTTTCTTCTCCATTAGTGTTATACCAACATTCATTATAGTGATGGCTATACTTCTTACAAATGTGACATTGAGATTTGGTTTTATCATACCTCCATCCAGTGTTTCTACCACGTCCACAACCTTGACCTCAGCTTCTACCATGGCCTCTTCCATATCCTTTTTGATTATCTTCATTTCCATCGTTCCGATTTTGAGCGTGCCAATTGGAGTTAGAAGTACGACCACCTCTTCCTCTCCATGTACAAGCCCTTCCTCGTTGAGAACCTCCTCTGAATGATTCATTCTGCTTAAATGATAGTTTGGCTTGTAGTGCTTGTTCCAAAGTTTTTTCCTTCACTTTTCTTTAATATTCTTTGTTCATATGCTTGAAGTGATCCCATAAGCTCTTCCACAACCATCACCTCTTAATCTTTTGATTCCTCGATCGCCATAGCTACAAAATCCACCTTTGATTCTAAAGACCTTAAGATCTTTTCAATGACTTTAACAAATTTTGGCTCCTCGCCATTTTTTTTGAAATAGGTACATTGTATAAAAAATAGGTACATTGTAGAAATGGCTCCTCGCCATTTCTTCTCATTTGATGAACAATGGAGATAACTCGGGAGAAATAATCAGAATTCTCTTGTTGTAGTGATTCAAATTGAGCTCTAGGGCTTGTAGGCAAATCTTCTTTACTTTATCTACTCCATCATATGTTGTCTTCAATATCACCTAAGCCTCTTGTGATGTTGTTGCTAGAGCAATCAACTCAAAAACAATTTCATCTACTCTTTGATAGATAGTGAATGTAGCCTTCTCTCTTTTCTTCATCACCTTAAGAGCTTGATCATTCCCATCGCTTATTTAGGTTATAGTATAGCCGGTCTCCACAAGGTCCCATAATTCAAGAGATCCTAGTAGAGCCTCCATTGTATACTCCACATTCGGTAGTTATCTTTGGTTAACTTTGGCACTTGGAGGGAGCTCGTCGAAGCCATTGGTGTATATGGCTCTGATACCAGATTTGTTGGAATTTTGGTGGATCTAGGATGAGGAAACAAGTATGTAGGAGAGACTTTGTAAGAAAGTATGAGAATAGGAGAAAGACTCTATGAAGAGAAATGTTTACTACTTGACGTTCTTCATCATACAAGGTCTCTATTTATACACTTGGATTCATGCTTCCACAACCTTCTACAATTAATACGTCACGTCATTAAACATAAGACAATTAGATTTTGTTCTTTTCTATACTAATAATTCTTGTCATAAAGAGTTTCATTAAACTTAGTAAGATAATTGAACTGTGCTTAGTTGATGAAGAGTCACATGAAGTCAAATTGATTTTGACAACTTCCTTGCATGGTTGATGAAGTCAAGTTGTTCTTGGCATTGTTCTTGCATAGTTGAAGAAGTCAATTTGTCTTTGGAATAAGTTTACATGCCAACACTTTTCTCCCCTAAAAGATAAATGGTACTCCTGCTCTCCATTGCTTATATTGGCTTAAAGGTATTACTGAATACCACAAGTGATTTATTGATCATTTCCAATCACTTGTGCCAACACTTTTCTCCCCTTACAAACCCTATTTTTGCATTAGTACACATATAAAAGGTATAACAAAGATAATAATAAAGGTAATAATACACTTTACAAAGATGATCATTTCCGGAAGCTCAGAATGCTTGTAGCACTTGTCTTGGAACCTCATAAAGCACACGAACAACAACTTCAAGAGACTTAGGGAGTGTTTGAGAGAGCTTCTGCTACTTGCTTTTTAGATTCTGGCTACACAGAATCACTTTTGAGTGTTTGGGAATGCTAAATTCTGCTTTAGCATCTGTTACTTTTGCTCAGAAGTTAGAAGCAAGAATTTGATGCTTCTACCTGCTTCTGCTTTTTTATTTATGATATAACATTAAAAAATAATATTTATATTCTTAAATAATATAACATTTTACCTGATTGCCACTTGCCGCTATATATATATTATATTTATATAAATTATATTATATTATATTTTTTATTTTTTATTAATTTTATATATTTTTCAAATATTCAAATTATAAAAAAATTAATTTTAATACTATATTTAAAATATAATAATAATTATATCAATATTTAAAATATAATAATAATTACGTGAACAAATTATTGATAGTATCGAAATTATATTTAAATAATTAAAAAATGATTAATTTATATAGTTTAAGGATATTATTGTCATTCAATTAAAAATTCAGCTTGGAAGTAATTATTCTCCCAAACACTCAAACTTTATCTTGTATCAGCTTTTGGCTTGTATTGTCAAACACTGCTTACTATAGCTTCTTACTAACTTCAAGATAATCACTATAAGAATCACTTTTCAAGAAGTAAAAGCTCTTCCAAACACTCCCTTAGAAGTAGTAATGTATGTTGTGTTGATTGTAAAATTATTCTAAAATGTCATCGTTGAGGCGCTATTTATATGTGTTGTTCTGGGGCTCTAATCGACCCGATCATATTTTGGTCGCTCAGAAATGAATTTTCATTTTACCGTAGATAGAATTGTTGTTCGATGTTATCCACCCACTCCAGTCGCTCGGACACGTTTCTAGTTGACCAGAAATGAATATTTCCAATTAATCAAGGCTCGATGCTTATCTGTTCGATTGGGACACCATTCGGTCGCTAGGATCCAATTGTCATTGCTTGAGGTTTTGGTTGATTGAATTTCTTATTTGGTCGCTTGGAAGCTAACATTTTCATGAATCACAAAGGTTAGTCTGAAGTATCATAGAATATATAAATATAGTTAGTATTTAGTCTGCCTAATCTACCGGGCTTGCTTAGTTGTATTTGATTTACTTGGACTTTTTACTTGTGTGCTCACTCCTCTAAGATTTTTTTTTTGCTTAGAATTCATTTCTCTTGGACTTTCACACCTACCTAAAGTTCACTCCTTTAGGATTTCCTATCTTACAGAGTTTACTTTCCCATGACTTTCCGTCAACCTAGAGTTCACTCCATTAGGATTTTCACACTTGCCTAAAATTAACTCCTTTAGGACTTTCAGTACTTGTGTAGAGTTCATTCCTCCAGGACTTTCACACTTGCTTAACATCCGATTTCCTATAACCTGCTAAAACTTCTAACATCTAGTCTCCTATGACTTGCTAGCGCTTCTTCCTTTGCCAGCTACTTGTTGGACTTCTCACCAATGCCAAGTGTCTGACCCACTTGGACTTCTATCTTACCAACTCTCCGTTGGAATTTGATCAACCTCGATTAGAGGAGGTTGATTGCTCCAATAATCTTCCTCTAACACTTAAACATAAGGGTCTGGTTCCCTTAAACATATCAAAAAAACATCAACATCCAATTTGGTTGCACCAACAATTGTTGTATCTTATCATTTGAAGATGATGCAGAGCGATTGTAAAAACAAAGACAATGTATCGCTAAGTTTGTTCTATTCTTAGCAGACTGAAGCTGATTATTGGCTTTTATCAGATGCAGATGTTAGCATCATTCTCTATGAGATATTGATTTCCTTTATATTGTGTTTTCACTAAATTTCGATTGAGAACCTTAACTCCATTCACAGCAGAGGTTCAACGATGGTGGCAAATGTTGAGGCAATCTGTGATCCGGAGTGACCAAATGTTTTGATGTTTGGGCAAAGAGTTTAAGTTAAGTTTACCCTTGTGTTCTTGTATATATATGTTGAGTGTGCAGGTTGCACAGGTTACACATATGGACTTGACTGGACGGTCTCGGTACGGTGAAGTATGACATGGAGATAAGCTGGAGGCTTGTGTGCACCCGAGGGACCTTGGAGAGCAGGGACGATGAGTTGATAGGCATGGACTTCGAGGCATGCGTGAAGGATGGCATGGAGGTAAGCTGGAGGCTTGCGTGCATCCGAGGGACGGGAGCCGAAGATGAAGAGGGCGCGAAGGCAATAGTTGAGGCTGCTGTGGAGGAGTCAGTCGAGTCGTGAGAGTACGAGTGCTGTGTGATTGTACTCGGGAAGGGAAACCCTAGGTGAGAGAGTTGGGTAGTCACCTGCCCTTGGGGCAGTCGACTGATAAAACTCACAGAAAGGTTCTGGCCTGGGACCAGTCGACTGCCCTGGGGGTAGTCGACTGGTAGGTGGCTGGTGAGTTGGCCGAGCATTCGAACGTTGGGGTGCAACAGTCAAATTTCAGTGGCACTAGTCGACTGCCCTGGGGGCAGTCGACTGGTAGCGAGGATTTCAGCCCGAGTCCTATTTAAAAAGGACTTCGTGATGGCTGGGATTCTTGACGAATCTTGTCTTGGTTAAAGGCAAGATAGTAGTTTTTGTGCTCAGAGGTTTGCTGGGTGTTGTGGCGAGGTTTCTCCACCCACAAGGAGCGACGAGAGCTAGCCGGAGGTTATCCGGGGAGTGATCCACCGATGGATTCTTGGATTAGTCACTCGGCCGGGGTGGATACCAAGTAAATTTTCTTTGTTAGCATTGTTTGTTTTCTTTATTATTATTTCCGCTGTGCAACTAACAACGCAGGTAAAAGAAAGATCCGAAAACTGCTATTCACTCTCCTCTAGCGGGCACAAACGATCCTACAGCAAAAGGCGATTTGCTCGCTCTTAGCGCTCTCGCCAACTCATCCCAGAGCCAACAAAAAGGAGGTAAATCATGAGGGCTACAGATGACATTAGCACCAATGAGATAACATGGTAAGATTCAATGCATATGATTTCATTACAGATGGCGCTAGCACTTCGATACCACAAACTCCGTCAAGAGTTGAGATCACTGCAGATGCAAACTCCTCCCAGAGATGAGTGCAGGTTGGATGTATTGGTGGAAGTGGGAAGCCATCAATCTCTTATTGGCTTAAGCCAATTAGGATTGTGGTCCTACATGAATGCGGATAGAAATATTAACTTGGGAATGGTGGAATGCTTTTAGTAGCAGGCATTCAAGTTCGTCAAGCATCGAATCCTATCAGTATTTTTACTGCCTTTCATCTTTTGATATATAAAGAAACGTTGTTAGGACCCAGTTGTGTAACTGAATGAGATGTAGCTGCGCCAGTAGATTATGCTTCTAGGCTGCTATTGAGTTATTGCTCTTGAAGACATTTGTTTTAATAGTTTAGTATGTTATATGTCTCATGTTTTCCAGCAGGTTTATGCATTTAGCCTTCGAGGTGAGAATTCGGGTCCTGATCCTATTGGTCTCAGTTCAGTTGGTTAATATTTTGTTAGTTTTATCTATCAAATCTGACAATGTGTATGATTCTCAATAAAATGTTTGATCGAGATAGGTAGATGTGAACAACAGAAAAACTATATTTGATTGTTAACTAGCTTGCTCATCGGATCCGTCCCTGCTAGAGCTGCTGCCAACCTCCACAAAAGTTGTCGTGGAGCCGGACACTTCACTTCCTCATCCTCTTTCCTTGGTTTGCCGGGAAGAGGTTATGGCTGGCCCCTCACAGCTATTGGAAGAGGAGTCTTCTTCCCTCTTGGGCGCCTCAGATGTTCTCTTGGATCTTATTGGAGCAATTTATGATTCGGAGTGACCATGTGTTTTGATGTTTGGGCAAAGAGTTTAAGTTAGGTTTACCCTTGTATTTGATATGTGTATTTGAGTGTGCAGGTTTGCAGGATACACATTAACTTAGCTGGATGGCTTCGGGACCAGTGAAGGATGGCATGTGAGACAAGTCGTGGGCTTGCATGCATCCGAGGGACCGTGGGCAAAGCAGGGACGATGAGCCGAGGGAAGCGGACTTCGAGGCGTATACGAAGGATGACATGGGAGACAGGCCGGGGGGCTTGCATGCATCCGAGGGACGAGAGCTAAAGTCGAAGAGGGCTTGAAGGCAACAGATCGAGGTTGCTGGATGAAAAGTCGGTTAAGTCATGAGGGGGCGAGTGTTGAGGGAATTGTACTCGGGAAGGAAATCCTAGGGTTCGAGTGTTGAGAGAAATGTACTCGGGAAAGGGAAATCTTAGGTTTAGAAGTGGACCAGTTGATTGGTGCCAGGACAGTCGACTGATGAAGTCCACAGAAAGATCAGTCGACTGCCCATGGACCAATCGATTGCCCATGGACCAGTCGACTAATGGCAACTTAAAATTCGAACATTAGACTGTAACGTTTGAATTTAAGTGGGACCAGTCGACTGGTAACGGTCTTTTCAGCCTTGAGCTGTATTTAATAGAGCTCGATTTTGGCTGAGAGTTCTTGATGAAATTGGCTTTGGTTAAAGTTCAATTAGTAGTCTAACTGCTCAGAAGAGTGTTGCGGGTTATGGCGAGGTTTCTCCACCCATAAGGAGCTACACGAGTTAGCCGGAGGTCTTCCGGGGAGTCATCCACTGACGGATTGGGATCGTCCACCTTACGGACAACCTGGAGTAGGAGTTTCATCTCCGAACCACGTAAAGGTGATGTGCTAGCATTGTTTAGTCTAGATTTGGGGTTTTCGCTTGCGCTTGCTAACCATTGTAGGAAGACAACATCGAAAAGTTGCTATTCACCCCATCTAGCTAAACGACAAGGTCCCAACAGATCTGACTTTGCTTGGCCCCGTGGCCACTCGGTGGCAAGATGGGGAGGCAGCAGCTGAGGGAATGCCTATGAGGGCCTGCTTGAGGAACTGATGGGGATCGGCGTGGACCATATATCCAAGCTAATAGTCTTCTATTGTCGCTATCTTGAGCTCTTTCAAGCTCGTCGCAAACTACAAGAGTAGGTGACCAGTTTATCCATGTAGCTATCTGTCTGTCGGGTCACCATTACTAGCTTGAGGATGGAGGTGACCCGCTTGAAGTCCCTGTCTGAAGACCCCTCGTCTGGTCTGGCCAAGATCACGCGTATTCAAAGAATAATAAGTGAGAATAAAATTTCGATTTTGAACACTATGTATGCCCTGAGTCAACTCCAGAATGAGATCGACTCCCTGATGGCTCAGGTCAAATCCTTGGAGGCGGAGGGGAAGAAAAAAGGCAAGAAGGCCAAAATCCTGAAGGCCGAGCTGGAGTAGGGGACCCAGAAATGAGCATCCTTAGAGGCAGCCTGAGAGGTTCCTTGTGTCGAGCTGGAGGCCTGCCAGCGATACCTCTTAGAGGTGGAGCTCAAGTCGACTCAGGTAGAGGTTGAGTCCTACCGGTCCGTGGCGGAGAGCCAGCTATAGGAGCTAGAGTCGGTGTGGGAGATCTTTGAGGAGGCACTGGCTATGTTGGAGAATGAGCTGCAATCCTCTCAAGCCTATGCTCGGGTGACCGAGGAATCGAACCGCGTTCAGTCTGCTGAGTTGTAGTGGCTTCACGCTTAGGTGCAGGTGGCACATGCTAAAGTGGCAGTCCTCCATTCTTCGGTACCTAAGCTCCGGGCAGCCTTGGGGGTGCAGCAGGAGTTGCTGGAACGCAATGAGGCCGAGCTGCAGGAGTATTAGGTGAGGGAGGCATCTTGTTGGGCGGCGCAAAAGAAAGTCTTCCTCTCTTTGAAGGAATTCTACAATTTGGTGGGGGTGCGCCTTCTTCAAATGGTGTAGCACGGCGTCACTGACACCCTTCATCAGCTATCTAAGGTTGGTCTCCTTCCTGCGGATCAACTTACTAGGATATTGATACATAGAATAAAAAAAATTGTTGGAAGTTAATATTGTACGAAGGTTATGCTTTGAAAGCCAACTAAAAAATTTAGCTCCATTTGTTTTATGTAAATTTTCTTTTCAAAAAACATTTATTTATTATTAACTAAATATCCAGTTCAGTTTAATGTAACAAATTTAATCATTATTTTATAAAACTTTAATTTAAGTTTAAAAATATCTTATGATAACAATGAATGTACGAAATCAGCCTCTTTCAACGATTCTTTTCTATAAGCCCTTTACACCTCTTAAAAAAATAATCTTAAATAATTTAAATTTTCAATAACAAATATTATATCATATTTTAATTTAATAATTAATTTATTACGTCTATTATTATTAAACTTTAATGGTATATATTTTATTTTTACTTTGTTAATCTTAATAAAATAAAATTAAACTTTTTGTGAATTTTTAACATTAAAACATCTACTTACAAATTTAATTAGAAATATTCTTCTGTGTTTTTGAAATTTCGCTAATCATTTCAGCCTATTAATCTCATAAAATGCGAGGGCTATCTTAAAAATATAGATATAAAAATAAATTTTATAAAAATGAAAACGAAAAACTATAATTTGATTTAATAGGTATTTATATTGAGAAAGAATAATTGAAATTTATTTAACTAATTTCAATTAATTGAGTCAATTTAGAAAACAAATAACACAAATTTAAGTTAATTAATTTCACGTTTTCAAAAAGTTTATAATCCTCTCAAAACTAAATATACATTTTTTTTGAAAAAAATAATAGTTTTTTAATCACTCAATGTGACAAAAGGCGGTTCGCTCGTGCAGCGCTCTCGCTAGTACGCCCTAAGACTAACATGAAAGAGGTAAATCATAAGGGTTACTAGCCTAGATGCTATAGCTAACGCGTGGAGAAGACGGATATACTGACTTTATTAGATTTTAATTCGCATATCTAAGATGATAATACTCATGTATTAATAATCAGTTCATCCCGTGAAAACTTATTTTAATTTCACAAATAACACAAATTTAAACTAATTAATTTCACGTTTTCAAAATGTTTATAATACTCTCAAAACTATATATACATTTTAAAAAAAAACAATAATTTTTTTAGTCACTCAAGCTTCACCAAATAGGAAGGTCAAATTTTTTCACATCATAATTTTTTTACAGGAAATCATTACCTCAGCAGCTTCTCTTTGATGATCTCACATATTCTAAAATGAGATAACAATCCTTTATATAAGAAAGTATCAATACATAAAAATATCAATATGATATTTTTAATAGAAAGATACCAGGACATAAAAATATCAATATGATATTTTATATCTATTAAAAATTAACTGAAAACTTGTTACAGTAAATATTCATATAAATATGGTAACTTTATTTAGGCATTTTTCAATATCAAAGGCTTTACTAGGAAAATGCACTCATGAAATTAATATTTAATAGAATTAATTAAGGCTAGCTCGGCGAACCGTACGTACGTGTAAGGTGGGTAGTTCATTGCATCATATTTTCTTAAAAGAACCATAATCCCTTTATCAAAGTTTCTCTTACTTTCATATTATTAGATTCGCTTGTTGAAAATAGGAAAAAAAAAAATCATAAGTATAAGTCCAAGGATCAATAAAATAGGGCGGCTGTTTAAAGGGATAGCTGACTCACATTAAGTAGGACTATTGCTTCTGATAGGTAGACATGATAGTTTTTGATAGGTAGACATGGTAATGATGTTGGCATATACATATGCAACCTGTGGAAAAGATGACGGACTCACTCTAAATTTTCGTTCTAACGAAATTTAACCGAATGATCACTAAGTGGAAAAATTTTATTACCTAAAAGATTATTCCCGAATTCTACCTGAATCACGCTCGGCTTATCATTATAAAGGCTAATTCTTATGCAATCAAATTTACATTTCCCGATGAGGAAAGAAAAAACAAAGGTACGATCCGGAAAATAGAAAAAGGAACAGAGAGTCCAACTATTCATCTAATTCAGGCATCTGATGGTTGAGCATCTGGAGATTGACTCTGGGAGATGGAGATCAACTTAGATCTGTATTTATCTGCATCTCTGTTGATTCGTCCCTCTGCAATACCAACATCAGTTGAGTTTGCAGGCAACACATTTGCGTCGAGGCTCATTTCTGGCGGTGTCTGAGAGATCGCAATCAGTAACTCTCGAGCAGTTTCCAGTGAAACTTGCGTCGCGGAGGCGATTGCATCCATTGCAACCTACTAGATCCGAAAAGGAACGATATGTCATTGTTAAGGCAAAAGGGGTCGAACCACGAGGAAACGGATCATCAAAATCCCCTCGTTCGAAATTACGGATTGAATCTGAATGACCCGAAAATCATAAGAAAATCAAATCAATATACAGAAACCCCCACGAGTGGATAAAGAAACCGAGACGGAGAAGAACTCTGAAAAAATAAAAAATACTCAAAACAACTGGAACAAGATTGAAAAGTACGGAAATCGAAGAAATTAAACAAGAATTCTCTGAACAAATACTTACGACGATGGAAACGGAGAGATGCTGTATATCTGATCTTCCTCCTGTTCCGCCTCGTGGATCGGATGAAGAAGGCGACGACAATGAGACGCCGCCGAGGGAGGGGTTCGATATCGGGGAAGAAAGACGATGAAGAAAAGTGAGCCGACTTGCCTTAAATAAAGATATCGACATAATTGTTGAGGTTGCCCTCCTTTTCCCCCGGGCCCCGCCGTGCTGACGTGGAGGAGGAGAAGTTTAAAAATAAAAAAGGCCGTCGGCCGTTGGAAAATCTGTGCTATTGTTATTATCCCAGACTATTATACCCCGTGTGGCGGTAGGGAGTGGGTTTAATAAATAACCAATAACAAAGCAGGTATACAGTTGGCTGGATATTTTTGATATTCTGACTTGAAATGAAATAGTCTTATCTGAGGAAATAGTTTTTTAAAATTATTATTATTATTTTTTTAATTGACATTCAGTATTCAGATTCATGACTTTTAAACGTTTGATCAATTCGAAGATGACTAATTGGACCAAATAATTTTTTTATATTTTATTAAAAGACACTTTTTTAATATCTTTTTGCTTTTTCCATTGATGCATTTTATTAAGTAAAAAAATTTAGTTTTGTTTTCTTGAACCTTGATAAAAAAAATGCATAACAATGATTAATTTTATTAAGTACTCTTATTTAAAAATATTAATAGTTTTAAAAATTTTAAATTTATATCAAATTAATACGGATTTATTGCTGACGCTTGTATCTGTTTTGTTTGTAAGTTTGAATTTTTTAAGTTTATCATTGAGTTTTAATTGAGAATAATTGATGATCTTAAAAAAAAATTCAAGTTTATTTAATGATCCCGGGCCAGCTTGCGTATAGCCTGGTCCGGCAGGAAAGGGGCTAATGATTTGGATGATCCCGATAGAGAAGAGATGGTATGTGACTTGTTCAGCCTCGGCTCCCCGCCTGCGCGTGGCGGCCCACGCTACGGGGATAAGCCCGAGCCACAGAAGATGTTACATAGTGCCCTAGTCGGCACCCTCATAGGCCCTCAGCTAGCCTCGTTACTCAGTGCCCCCAGTCGGCACCATCACAGGCCCTCATCCGGCCTCATTACCTCAGTGCCCCCAGTCGGCACTGTTGGGACCGGGTGCATGTTGACATGGATACGAGTTCGTAATTTTAAAAATAATTACGTGCAGCGGAAGAATTAACATAAATAATTTCTCAAATTATTTTAACCACGTATCTAGCATGCAACCTTATGATGTGTGGACATGATCATAAATTAAAATTTTTGCAGAAAGTAAACTAATTTACTCAATACCTGTGTAACTCGAAGTAAGGGACGAGATCCAACCGTAGCGTCCCTTGGAAGCTCCGCCTCTATTCGCGTCCACGCCGAGTTCTCTTCGGGATGACTTCGTAAAGCCACGAGTTTTGTGCCAACGAGAACTACTAGATTCTCCAAAGGCACAACTAGAATATCAAGAGAGAGATGGAAACTAACCACCAAGTAACAGAATCAAGATTCCGGGGAAGGGAAGGAGGGAGTCGCGACCCGCTTCTTCTTCTTCTTTTTCTTTGGCACCTTCTTGGTGGAGGAGGCTCACGGCAACCCTAGGCGGTGCGCCGGCCCTAGGGGAGGAGAGAGGGCGCCGGCCCTAGAGAGAGAAAGGGGCGGCGACCCTAGAGAGAGAAAGGGAGAGAATAAGAGAGAGAGAGAGAGCTTGCTACTTTATCTCTTAATTAGAATTCAAGCCTTGCCTTGGTTCCTTTATATAGTAGCCTCTCCATTGCCAAGTCTCCCCTTTAATGGAATAAATTTTCATAAGAAATTTATCTTATAAATTTTCTTATGAATTATTCCGTTATGCCAAGTTTTATTATAACTAACTTTATAATAAAACAAACACATCTCCCCTTTTATTATGGAATAAATTTTCACTAAAATTTATTATATAAATTTTTCTTATCATGGAAAAATCAATTCATAATTGATTTTATAAAATAAAATAAACCAATCTATGGTTCATTTTAATTTCCATAAAAAGAATAAATTTATTATATAATTTTTCTTATCATGGAAAAAATCAATTCATAATTGATTTTATAAAATAAAATAAATCAATCCATGGTTCATTTTAATTTCCATAAAAAGAATAAATTTATTATATAAATTTTTCTTATCATGGAAAAAATCAATTCATAATTGATTTTATAAAATAAAATAAATCAATCCACGGTTCATTTTAATTTCCATAAAAAGAATAAATTTATTATATAAATTTTTCTTATCATAGAAAAATCAATTCATAATTGATTTTATAAAATAAAATAAACCAATCCAAGGTTTATTTTAATTTCCATGAAAATAAATCTCTTTATATAAATTTCTTTATATAAATTTATTTATCCATAATTTTATAAAACAAATCGCGCTTGATTTATTTTATAATTTAAACCAAATAAATTAGTTTCTCTCCTTGTGGTGGTCGGCCAAACCAAAGAGGGCGGGGACCCTCTTTGGCCGGCCAAACCAAGCCGCCTCCTCGCGAATTAAACTCATTTAATTCGCCCAATAAGCCTTCAAAAGACTTAGCCATTTTAAGCTTCCGATGCGCCTCTGATAAATTCATATTCGACTTATTTCTCTTGATCGGAAAATCCAATTTTCAACTCGTTTTAAATCCCTCGGATTACTCGTAGTACGTGTGACTAAATAGGCTTTCGATTTATGTTGGCCGCCTATAATCAACCAATTATAGAACGATCATGAGTGGCACCTAGTAGTACATCATGACCCCCAATTAATCGAAATATCAACGGTTGACCTCAGAAATAATTCTGAAACCCTTCAGCAGCTCTAATGAATCGTGTCTCATTCCCTTCACTATCTTATACCCACTTGGTTCAGGATATGGTCTGTGTGTGTCAGTCCCCACTAGGCTGACTACGTCACACCTAGCCCAAGTAACGTTCTCTCGTCCTTTGGATTTCTAATTACTCTCATGTATTGGAGAGACTCATACTCTAAACATGTCATGCTCTGGCCAGAGGCTTTGAGTAACAATCCGACGATAGACCTTGGGTATACATCTCCTCGCAAGGAGTGGTGAATCCTTTGTAGGCTGTTCAAACATCTTCGGGCACTTCGGCTTATACCCAACCATCCTAGGTCCACACCTCCTTGGAGATGCTTGCTTAAGAAGTTAAAGTATAAGTCTCCATGACCAAGATGACTTGAACACCGCAAGTCAAAGGAACATCGCACTTAAGCTGCGGTAAGAACTTCACTGACATGTCTATATATAGACTACCATGTGAAGTTTTACAGCCAGTCACTCCAATGAACTAGTTCCCTTAACTAGCATTCATGTTTATCTCCGGACATCCCAATGTCACCAGCCAGTGAGAATCAGCTGATTAGAGAATAACCCATGCTAGTCTCAACAGAATTGATAGTGTCCGTATTTATCAATTCATCGACTAGGGACAATTTCAATACTTCACAATTGCACATGTAGAGATAATCACTAGTTGTGAATTCATCACAAATTCTCTTATGCTGTGAATTGTATTGCGGACTTTCAGTAAATGAGTTTAAGATCCTAATCAAATACACAAACATGTATACTCAAATAGTGAATTTTCATTTATTAAAATAAATGTTTACAATCATAAGGCGATTGCCTTAGGACACTTCTCTCATATTACTAACAAACTCCCACTTGGCCTAATGCCAATCGCTACGGTATCCAATACCACAGGCTCTAACATGGCCCTCAAACTTACTCTGAGGCAAGGCCTTAGTTAAAGGATCCGCTAAATTCCTTTCAGTGGGAATTTTCTCAATTTGTATATCATTCCTACTTATAATCTCTCTGATCAGATGATAGCGGCAAAGCACGTGTTTGGATCGCTGATGAGACCTTGGTTCCTTTGCTTGTGCAATAGCTCCATTGTTGTCACAGTAAACCGGCACTGCTTCATCAATGGTTGGAACCACACCATGTTCGGAGACAAACTTCTTGATCCAGACTGCTTCCTTTGCTGCTTCCGAAGTTGCGATATATTCCGCTTCCGTGATAGAATCCACTACGGTGTCTTGTTTGGAACTCTTCCAACTTATTGCGCCTCCATTCAAAGTAAATACGTATCCAGACTGAGATTTGGAGTCATCCTTATCTGTCTGGAAACTGGCATCTGTATACCCACGTATTACCATATCTCCTTTTCCATATATTAGGAACACATCCTTAGTTCTTCTTAAGTACTTAAGGATTGTCTTGACAGCCGCCCAATGATCCATTCCTGGATCAGACTGGTATCTGCTCGTGACGCTCAGAGCATATGATACATCGGGCCTAGTACATAACATAGCATACATGATAGATCCTAGTGCGGATGCATAAGGAATCTTATTCATGCAAATCCTCTCGTCTTCTGTGCGCGGACACATAGACTTTGAAAGGTTGATCCCATGCCTGATGGGAAGGTAACCTTTCTTGGATTCCGACATGCTAAACCTTTTTAGCACTCGGTCTATATATGTAGACTGCGAAAGACCAAGCAACCGTTTTGATCTATCTCTATAGATTCTAATCCCAAGGATATAGGTTGCTTCTCCCAGGTCTTTCATGGAGAATGTTTTGGACAACCAAATTTTAACTGTCTGTAAGACTGATATATCGTTTCCTATAAGTAATATGTCATCGACATATAACACTAGAAATATGACTGCACTCCCACTAACCTTCTTGTACACACAAGGTTCGTCAGGATTTTGTGAGAAATCAAACTCTTTGATTGTCTCATCAAAACGGATGTTCCAGCTCCTGGATGCTTGCTTCAGTCCATATATGGATCGTCGAAGCTTGCATACTTTGGTTTTATCAACCGATGTGAAACCTTCAGGTTGTATCATGTATACATCCTGAAGTAGGTTTCCATTAAGGAAAGCTGTTTTCACATCCATTTGCCATATCTCATAATCATAATGAGCTGCTATGGCTAGGAGCATCCGAATGGATTTGAGCATAGCTACCGGCGAATAGGTTTTGTCATAATCAATTCCTTGTTTCTGACGATATCCTTTTGCCACTAGTCTAGCCTTAAAGGTAACAACATTACCTTCCATGTCGGGTTTCTTCTTGAAAACCCACTTGCACCCTATGGGTTTAATCCCTTCAGGTGGGTTAACCAAGTCCCATACTTGATTTTCGTACATGGAATCCATTTCCGACTTCATGGCTTCAAGCCATTTGTCCCTTTCTGAATTTTTCAGAACATCTTCATAACTGATAGGTTCGTCATCGCTTATGAGTAACACGTCGTTCAATTCACTTATGAGAAATCCGTATCTCTCTGGAATATTGTGTGTCCTATCAGACCTACGAAGAGGTGGTGTTATTTTAGGTTCAACTGATAGCTCATCATTATGAGTTATTGGTTGTGGGTCTAGACTAGGTGTCTCTGTAATGTCTATTGAAGTTTCTTGAACTTCATCAAGTTCAATGCCACTCCCACTATTTTCTTGTTAAAAAAATTCTTTTTCCAGAAATACGGCATGCCTTGAAACAAACACCTTTTGTTCCAAGGGATGATAGAATTGGTAACCCTTTGTTTCCTTAGGGTATCCAATAAATAGACATTTATTAGACTTAGCATCCAATTTGTCTGATACAGTCCGCTTCACATAAGCAGGACAACCCCATATCTTAAGGTGAGTTAAGTGAGGTTTCTTACTATTCCATGTCTCATATGGAGTAGTAGAGACTACCTTGGTCGGGACTCTGTTTAGCAAGTAAACAGTTTTCTTAAGTGCATAGCCCCAAAAGGATTTTGGAAGAGTTGCATGATTCATCATAGATCTAACCATGTCCATCAAGGTTCGATTGCGCCTCTCAGATACACCATTATGTTGTGGTGTATATGGCGGAGTCCATTGAGACAATATCCCATTGTCCCTAAGATAATCTTGAAACTCTTGACTTAAGTATTTACCACCCCGATTGGATCGAAGTATCTTAATACTTTTGCCAAGCTGTTTCTCTACTTCATTTCTGAACTCTTTGAATTTCTCAAAAGCTTCAGATTTGTGTTTCATCAAGAACACATACCCGAATCGTGAGTGATCATCGATAAAGGTAATGGAGTAGCTATAGCCTCCTTGTGCAAGAGTTGACATTGGTCCACATACATCAGTATGTATTAGACCAAGCAATTCTCCCACTGGATTACCTTTTCCGGAAAAGGGTAATTTGGCCATCTTGCCTTTTAAGCATGATTCGCATGTATCAAATGAACTGGGTTCAAATGATTCCAAAATTCCACATCGGTGTAATTTGGTCATGTGTTTCTTACTTACATGGCCAAGACGACAATGCCACGTGTAGGAGTCTATTCGATTATCTATTCGAGCACGTTTGTTGCTAACTTCGATATTGAAAACGTCACTGGATAAATCTAACGTGTAGATACCATTGTACAAAGTTCCAGTCCCATAAAGAACGCCATTTAAAGTTATGTAACAACAATTGTTACTAAAAGTTAAATGATGACTCTTTTCATTCAAACATGAAATAGATACAATGTTCTGTATTAATGAAGGAACAAAATAACAATTATCCAATTCTAAGACACGTCCAGTAGGGAGCTTTAGCAAATATGTTCCGATGGCAACAGCAGCAATCTTTGCTCCATTTCCAACTCGCAAATTCGCTTCTCCCTTGACGAGTCTTCTTCTATTCCTTAGCCCTTGTATGTCATTACATATATGTGAGCTACACCCAGTATCAAGTACCCAGGTGTACGAGGAAATATAGTGACATTCAATAACGAAGATGCCTGAAGAGGATGGGGCTTCGGATGCCTTCTTCTTCAAGGACTCAAGATAAACCTTGCAGTTTTCTTCGCCAGTGGCCCTCCTTGCCACAGTGATGGCAAGTGCCTTTTTGGTGCCTTTTCAATCCTTTTGTCCTTAGTTAACTTATTGGTGTCCAAAAT
>JAGFNQ010002376.1:23555-72328 GCA_024364735.1 Boesenbergia rotunda | reverse complement strand
CTTTGTTTGAAGTTTTTCCATAAACTTCTACCTGTTAAGCTTTGCTTCCCCTAATTCCAAAACACAACAATAGACTTGCAACTATAGTATAGGAAAAAGCTTCTCTTGTAGCGGTAATAAGGGTTCAGAAAGGATCTGATTGTACATAGAGACTAAAAAACAACCTCACATTATTATTTCACTACCAAGGAAATGCTAAGAGCAATCAAAATATTAGTACAAAATAGTAAAATTTTAGTATATATTGTAAAAATTTAAGTATAAATTGTTTGAAATTGAATACTAATTTAAGAAAATTGACTATAAAATTTTGGTGACCCTCTCTCATGATCTTGATGCAACCTCATATGTAATTAGTAATTAAGTAGCAAAAACAAGCTAAGTTGTTACTAGTTTTATTTATTTACTACCAAGGGGAATGCCAAGAGCAAGCGGATTTTAGTACAAAAAATAAGTAAAATTTGAGATTGGGTACTCATTTAAAAATTTGAGTATAAAGATCGATGACTTCTTCATCGTGATCTTGATACAACCTCACATACTAGTAAGTGTTTGTTGTCTACTAAACGAGGCTTCATTGCCCGCCCGATCCCTATCATTAATCTTAAGCAAAGTGGAGTCAAATATCAATGAGCCCAACCTCTTTGTTTGAAATTTTTCCAGAAAGTTTCTACTTGTTAAAGCTTTGCTTCCTCTAATTCAAAACACAACAATAGACTTGCAACACATCAATGAGCCCAACTAACTTTTCTCTTTGCTCGTATAATGTGGACATAGGTCAATGGCAAGGTAAATCTAACAAATGGATTTCAATTATTGATCAAGGTGCATATCCTACTTTATGAGGGTCAATACACAAAATTTTAGCATGATTTAGTTGAGATTGAGTATTATTTTAAGAAATTTTAGCATAAAGTTCCGATGGCAGCAAAATGTAATTCGCTTTCCACAATCATGATCTTAATTAAATCGCACATGTAATTAATAATAGGAAAACAAGCTAAGTTCTACCTTATTATTATTTACTACCAGGAAATGTAATGAGCAAATAGATTATTAGTACAAAATAATAAAATTTCAGTATATATTGAAAAAATTTAAATATAAATTTTTTGAAATAGAGTACTATTTTAAAAATTTGAGTATAAAATCTCAGTAACCCTCTATTATGATCTTGATGCAACCTCACATGTAATTAGTAATTAAGTAGCAAAAAATAAGCTAAGTTTCTATCATTATTATTTTACTACTAAGGGAATGTCAAAGCAAGATGGACTATTAGTATAAAATAGTAAAATTTCAGTATACATTATTAAAATTAAAGTATAAATTGTTGAGATTGGATACTATTTTAAGAAATTTGAGTATAAAATTTGGTGACCCCTCTATCATGATCTTGATGCAGCCTCACATAGTAGTAGATGCTTACTGTCTACTAAATAAGCCTTCATTGCCCACCCCGACCTCTATCATTAATGTTAAGTAAAGTGAAGTCAAATCATGAGACCAACCTCTTTGTTTGAAGCTCTTTCATAAAGCTTTTACTTGTTGAAGCTTTGCTTCCCCTAATTCCAAAACACAACAATAGACTTGCACTTATAAATAAAGTTTCATCATAATCTTGATGCAGCCTCACATGTAATTATTAATTAAGTAGCCAAAAATAAGTTAAGTTGCTACTATTATTATTTTACTACCAAAGGAATGCCAAGAGCAAACAGACTATTAGTATAAAATAGTAAAATTTCAGTATACATTATAAAGATTTAAGTATAATTATTTCAGATTGATACTATTTTAAGAAATTTGAGTATAAAGTTTGGGTGACACCTTCATCATGATCTTAATGCAACCTCACATAATAGTAGATGCTTGTTGTCTATTAAACGAGACTTATTGCCCGCCCAACCCTTATCTTCAATGTTAAGTAAAGTGAAGGCAAATCAATGAGCCCAACCTCTTTGTTTGAAGCTTTCCATAAAGCTTCTACTTGTTGAAGTTTGTTTCCCCTAATTCCAAAACATATAATAGACTTGCAACTATAGTATAAAGCTCCATCATGATCTTGATGCAACCTTACATGTAATTAGTAATTAAGTAATAAAAAATAAACTAAGTTGCTATCATTATTATTTTACTACCAAGGAGAATACCAAGAGCAAGTGGACCATTAGTATAAAATAGTAAAATTTCGGTATAACATTTTTTAAAATTAAAATATAAATTATTTCAGATTAAGTACTAATTTAAGAAATTTGAGTATAAAGTTCCAGCGACACTTTCATGATCTTGATGCAACCTCACATATAGTTTAGTAACCAAGTAAGAAAACAAGTTAAGTTGCTATCATTATTATTTACTATCAAGGAAATGTCAAGAGCAAACGGACTATTAGTACAAAATAGTAAAATTTCATATACATTGTAAAATTTAAGTATAAATTGTTTAAGATTGAGTATTAATTTAAGAAATTTGAGTAAAAATTCCGGTGACCCTCGTCATGATCTTGATGCAACCTCACATGTAATTAATAACTAAGTTGGAAAACAAGTTAAGTTTCTTTCATTATTATTTTACTACCAAAGAAATGCCAAGAGCAAGCAATTTATTAGTACAAACAGTAAAATTTTCAATATACATTATAAAAAATTAAGTATGAATTAGTTTAGATTAAGTATTATTTGAAGAAATTTGAGTATAAAATTTTGGCAGCACCTCTTTCAAATGACATGCAAATAAGGAATACACTAAACATAACATTCAATTTCATAACTGAACTAAAATACATCGACACAATAACAACAACAAATACGAGTCACTTATCAACAATATGAAATATAGATATCACACCAGTCTCAAACATCAACTAGTAGCAAGCCCACATTGCATAAATAGTACATAAAAGTCATTGACTTAATAGAATATTAAAGGTCTATTAAAGCAACAATACGTATGAATACTGCCGCTGGATCGAGTACACCTTGTAGATGCATCCTTGATTCTTCTTTGTTCTATCATTCCCCTTTTCCTATATATTGGAAAATGCATTAGAGATCAAATATATGAGTACATGCTTGTTAAAAGAAATTTTAGTATACAATGTTTTACTTATAAATCAAATAGTTCTGTACTATTTTCACAAAACAAAAGTAGAGTTAGTTAATGACTTCTTTACAACTGCATTGGTTGTGACCTCACCCATGACACCGACCACACTTTGTCACACGTTTTTCGACTTACGATGGTATCCTTTGAGTTCTTCTTTTGCCTAGTTGACTTTAAGCATCAGGAGTATTGATTATAAATGAGTGCTTGGGATTGTACTCAGACATGTGACAATTTTTGATAACCTAAAATAATGTTTATATGATAAACTTAAGATATTTACATGGGTATCCAATTACTAAAGCTGAATATGTGGGATATCTGAAGTTTATTGGATAAACCTAAAATATTCAGTAATATTCTAAATAGTGATAATATTTACTTAGGTCTTCAATTATTAACCTTAATGATTGGAGTCTTGACTTGCACTACGTTTGAAGCCATCTCCTAAGTTATTGTTAACAATGATAATTAGTATACAGAGGAGAAAATACATTAGGAAAAGATCTCTTCAATTCAGAAAAATACCAGTGACCAAAACCTAAAATAACACCAAATCAGAAAGAATTATATTAGCCACATTAAATTTATAACCTGTCAACAAAAAAGAAGATAACCACAAATAGTTAGCGTATAGATAACAAAACTAAAAACAAAGTAGATCGAGGTGGACAAATGAGAGACCTGATATCATGCCAGGATTTATGAGATGAATTTCCATAAATTGGTAGATTTAAGAGTACCAGAAACAATAAACTGAATAGCATACTGCTTTATAACCATAGAAAATCCAATTCTTTGCACAAGACCTGATATTTAGAAAATGAAACAACAAACCAAGACAGCAGGTTGGTGAAGAGAATAAAACTAAGGTTCTGAAAACCAAATCGGATATCAAACCGATCGACCCAAGGGTTCAGAGGTTTAGAGGTTCAACTGGTTCAACCGGGGGTTCGGGGTCCAACCGGTATATAATAAAACATGTATTTATATAAATATATGAAACTAACAACTTGCTCAACTATTTTCTTCAAGATTGGATCAACTAGGTCGAGCATGTGATATATTTTTGTCAGGAACATAGCACGGTATTCTTGAAAAAAAGGTTAGTTTCAAAGAAAAATTCAAGTTTAAAACTATTGGGTTCAAGAAAATAGCAAGTTTATTCGTTTAGGATTTTACGTGAATTTGACATTTTATTTTTCAATTTTTATTTTTCAGTGAGAAAGCAAAACTGCAAAAGGGAAAAAAATAAAAAAAATAAAAAATAAATAAAAAATAAAATAAACCAAGCCGGTTTGCCCGATTTTTTTGGTTTGCCCGGTTCACCGATTCCCAACCGGTTCAGAACGGTTTGCACCCGGTTCTTGAGCAGCCGATTTTCAGAGTCAACTCGGACTGGAAATCTGGCCGGCTCCTGGTTCAAGGTCGACCGCTGGTTCGTTTCAAACCTAATAAACTCTATTGCTTATTTGCAGCACTTTTGTATCATATTGTCAATGAGAGCTTGGTTTAAGATTGAGTAATATAAAACAAATCAATTTATTAAATAAGATTTTTGTATCAAAGTGATTCAATGTAGATGACAATGAGTTCAAAGATTCAAGAGATAATTGATGAAAATAAATCCATTTTAAAATAAGATCTCTAGTCAAGTTGTTTTTTCTTTGATTAAATGGAAGTTAACATAGTATTCAACAAGATTCTTATGAGAAATCATATTATTGTAATGTTTGTGCATGTCTTTTCTCTATATACTATGAGTAAATTAGAGCTAGTTCACGGATGCAATTGGTTATTTACCAGCGAGTACAACATTCTTAATTCTTTTACTTGATCTTAGGTCCTTATAATTTCTCCAAAAAAATATGTTTTTACAGTAGCCGAGCCACTCTGAACCATTTGGATCAGCAGATTGTTTGCGCTTTAAGGCAAGTGCATTGGCTGCTACTTCCACTAATTATCTTGTTTAACAAAAAAAATATGCAATCTCAGGCTTCAAAATGAACCCAACTTTTAAAGTGCCCAGCACATGCAAACATGAAAATTGTCAAGAGCAGCCATAAATGGCCAAGCAAAATTAATGACATTAATGAAGTGACAAACGAACTAAGTTATACTATAAGCTCAATAAAAACGAGAGATAACTGCATCAAAAAATTCTTTCTTGACATGATTGAATAGTATAAATCATAATGAGCTACTTGAGGTTTAGCACGTCTGTACATGATGACACCAGGAATACAGGTCAAAGTTATAAACTTATATGAAGCAACATGTTGCAACACAACCATTTGGAATTATCAAAAGATATATTTGGCTTGACTAGAAAAAATAAAGAACAAGAAAAAAAATTAAACAAACTAAGTTAGCACATAGAGAACATGTTACTCTTCAGAATAAACAATACAACATCAGTTCAAATAAACAGCAAGAGGAAGTTTTTAGCAAACTATTAGGGATTGGCTACATGGATGTATCCAACATCTCATCATTTATTGAATCAGCCAAATAGGCTGGATTAAAATATTGGATCACATATAGAAACAAAGTAAGATGAAAACATATAGAAACAAGAAATATTTCAGCTCATCCATTGTGGCAATACTAATAACCAACTAATCAAATAGTTGGAATATAAACAAGAGTAAGTACATAAAATCATTTTGATTTCTGAGGTGAACTAAAAGAGTAGGGACTGATATAAACAACAATGATATGAGCGGTCATTCCAACGGTTATAGAAGAAACAGGTGTGAACGCATACGACCAATAAAAGTTACAAAACACAACTAAAGGGGAGCCTGCGGAACAAAAAAAAGTCAGTGATGTTGCATGTGCCATCGACAAAGTCCTTCCCAAGCGACCATCGTAGTCCACCTTTCACATTTGGGTCTATAATTGTATCGGGAGCTAACCTCTTTTCACATTTGGGTCTATAATTGCCATCTTTATGCAATCTTTTTCTCTTTATGCCATCAAAAACTATCCTCTTTATGAGGTAATTTGTTTGGTTCGATCTGAAGAGTGAATGATGATAAATATTAGTTCCAATTTCAAAGATAGATGACCTTGCTGATGCAGAACCTGCTGAATGATCTCCACAACTTCATCCATGGAGGGACGACTTCTGTGATCACGACTGACACACCTCTCAGCAAGTTTTGCGCAGTGAGAGCGGATTCCATGGGATACTTTCCCTCCAATGCGGGATCCATCATTTCTGCCAACTATTGGGGGAGATGGGACTTGGCCAACTCTACCAGATTGTGTTGTTCTTCAGATCAATTCACATGGATGGTTGGTGTATTGGAGATCAAGGTCAACAAAACCACACCAAATCCATACACATTGGCCTTAGCAGTCAAATTACCTGAAGGCGAGGCACTCACGGGAGATGCTGATTGCGCGGCAGACGAACGACTCGGAGACGTAGAAGATGCTGTTCGTTGTGGAGGTGGAGGCAGTAGCGGTCAGGATTGTCGCTGACGGGACCTTCGAGGGAAGGGTGCTCGACGATATGCTTGAGGTTTGGACCGGTGAACTTGAAAAGCTTCTTGAAGACGACCGTCATCGCTTTCTGCCTTGAAGAAAATGGGAGAGACGGAAACAATGCGAGTAAATTCGTAAATTGGTGGATTGGGAGTTTAAAAAAAAATAGATATCCAGTCGTAATTGGGAATGGATCATCTCCTGATCCATAAAAATCCTGATCCATAAAAATATGAACAAGAGGATCTGAGCTGTATAGGAAGCGGACACAACAAATTCTTTGTGTTTGGGGTTTTTTTGAATAAGTTTCCTTAAATTATTATAACATTGGGGTTTTTTTGAATAAGTTTCCTTAAATTATTATAACATTGACATTTGATAATATCAAAATAAGTCGGTTCTTTCTCTTGCCACGTAAATGTCTATTTAATTATAAAACTATATATATATATTAATTATTTTTAAAATGATAATTTATCAGGCAACATAATTATTTATGTACACTACAAAAAATTCAGCAATTAACGACGGACTTATTCCGTCGCTATTCCGTCATTAAATACAAATAGCGACGGAAAGAACATTTTCGATTATCTCTCCGTCGTAGGTCAGGGGTAGCGACGGAGACACCAAATCCGTCGCTATTAGCGATGGTTTTTAAATAAATAATCTGTCGCTAATAGCGACGGATACATATCCCCGTCGTAAATTACCAGATGTAGGGTGGTGATGTGTACGGGACCAATTAGCGATGGAAAGTCAAAAATTCGTCGCTAATAGCGACGGATTAGTCAATTATCCGTCGCTATTTTATCATAATTGGCGACGGAAAATCAATTATCTGTCGTTATTTGCGACGGATATCGTAAATATCCGTCGCTATTCCTAGAAAATTTCCAGCAGGTTTGTTCTCCTTTTCCCTTTCCCATATTTAAATTCAATATATATAAGAATATTCAAATCACACCACAATAGATATCCAAATAAAATACATACAAATCAAGAAATTTCATATCCAAACACATGCCAAACATATGTATCAAATACATATATACAAAGTCTAAGTCCAAACATATCATATTCATATCCTAATGAACACAGAGTCAATATATAAATGAAAAATGATAGTCTAGTAGAAAAACGATATATATATATATATATATATATATATATATATATATATATATGAACACATAGTCAATACTGGATCAAAAGAAATAATATTCCTACACAATAAAAGAGAAACTATATAAATAAAAGTTAAATACAATGATAAAATAATATTAGTAAAAACATAACTAGTTATCGTAACTGATATAGAAAATATAAATAACATTGAATGATATATAAAATATTCAATATACATACCTTTCAATTTAGTCAATATTTGAATTCAACTCTGATAATGTATAATCCATAAACGAAAATGAATAAATAATATTGATGCATATAATAACAAATCAGATGGTCTGATAATTTGATTTTATAAAATGTAGATAAAAATAATAAAATACCACAAAAATTAATATTTTTTTTCGATCATGTATGTGATTTTGAAAATATCGAAATGACATCTCTCTCTTCCTATATTTTATTTTATCACGTATATGATTTTGAAAATGTTCAAACAACATAATCTCTATTTTTTTTTCACTTGTCTTTCTTTTCTTTTTATTTCTCTCTCTTCCTTTTTTTATAGTGAAAAAAATTTGGAACCACATTTTTTTTTATTGTGCTACTGATTTGGGCCAGCAACAAGATCTTTCAAAATTAAAAGTTGCTTTAATGCTGTTGTTGGTCTTCTAACAAGGTTTTCCAGAGCAACTTGCAATGATACTGAGCTTTTGAAAGACCAGCAACAATTCGGTAACAATGTTGTTGTTGGTTTTTCAAAGACCAGTAATACATTATAGCAATTATAAAAATATAATTGCTACAATTTTAAGTTATTGTGGGATCAATGGGATCAATAAAGGGGGGTGAATATCGATCTCTAAAATTTTTGGATTTAAGTAGAAAGTAAACGCAGCGGAAATAAAATAACACAAGTCAAAACCAATACTAACAAGTTTATTTTTATTTGGTTCGGAGTCTATAACGGCTCCTACTTCAAGATCCACTGTTCTTGACCGTTTACGTTAGGCAATTCGATAAGCTCGTAAAAATATTACAGATATGCAATGATAGGGTTGAATAAGCCCGTGGCGAGCACGTGAGATGAAGAAGCTGAAGGATGAGACACTTCAAATCGGAAAGACTCTCCTGCCCGGACCAAGGGATCTTCCTCAGAGATTCGCCCGGAACAGTCGGCCAGAAGACCCCCCCCCCCCCCTCCCGGGCTCATCCCAAGAGATTGGGTCCCGATAGCAGGATAGGGTTGAATGAACCATGGTCAGGACGAAGGATGAAGAGGCTGCCCGACACAACAACGATAGGTTGCGACGACCCTCCTTCCCGGGTCTCGGGAAATCCCTGAGGGCGACGCGCCCGGGAAGGGCAGCTGAAGATCCTTCTCGGGAGCACCCTGGGAGGTTGGGTCCCAAGAGCCCATCGAGAGCTGTGACGCATGAAAACTCCGAGCTCTCCTCAGGGGTGGAAGTCCCCGCAATAACCGACCTCAGACACTGACCCCTCCCTCGAGGTACGGATAAGCACCCCCATCAGAACGGGCCTTCACGACCCCTGAATCTCGCAACGGGCAGAAGCCGGTAACGGCGCAGATCAATTCAAAAGGATATCCCATAACCATCAAAAGAGGAGGGGGCGTGGCTTATATAGCGGAGACGTGGCACCAATCAAGGGGCACTTTTAGGCTGTCGGCATCAGTATAAAAGATAGTCCAACCCCTCCGGTAAGGGGGGATGATCTCTCGTTCTACATATTGTCTTTCTCTTTCACTGCCGCTACTCTTCGGACGACCTACTTGTTAGTGATATGAGAAAAGTGTCCTAAGGCAATCGCCTTATGTTTGTAATCATTTATTTTAATAAATGAATGTTCACTATTTGAGTATACATATTTATGTATTTGATTGAGATCTTAAACTCATTTACTGAATGTCCGCAATACAATTCACAGCATGAGAGAATTTGTGATGAATTCACAACTAGTGATTATCTCTACATGTGCAATTGTGAAGTATTGAAATTATCCCTAGTCGATGAATTGATAAATACGGACACTATCAATTCTGTTGAGACTAGCATGAGTTATTCTCTAATCAGCTGATTCTCACTGGCTGGTGGCATTGGGATGTCCGGAGATAAACATGAATGCTAGTTAAGTGAACTAGTTCATTGGAGTGACTGACTGTAAAACTTCATATGGTAGTCTACATATAGATATGTCAATGAAGTTCTTACTGCAGCTTAAGTGCGATGTTCCTTTGACTTGCGGTGTTCAAGTCATCTTGGTCAGGGAGACTTATACTTTGACATCTTAAGCAAGCATCTCTAAGGAGGTGTGGACCCAGGATGATTGGGTGTAAGCCGAAGTGCCCGAAGATGTTTGAACAACCTACAAAGGATTCACCACTCCTTGCGAGGAGATGTATACCCAAGGTCTATCGTCGGATTGTTACTCGAAGCCTCTGGCCAGAGCATGACATGTTCAGAGTATGAATCTCTTAAATACACGAGAGTAATTAAAATCCGTAGGACGAGAAAACGTTACTTGGGCTAGGTGTGACGTAGTCAGCCTAGTGGGGACTGACACACACAGACCATGTCCTGAACCAAGTGGGTATAAGATGGTGAAGGGAATGGGGCACGATTCATTATAGCTGCTGAAAGGTTTCAGAATTATTTCTGAGGTCAACCGTTGATCTTTCGATTAATTGGGGATCATGATGTACTACTAGGTGTCACTCATGATCGTTCTATAATTGGTTAATTATAGACGGCCAACATAAATCGAAAGCCTATTTAGTCACACGCACTACGAGTAATCCGAGGGATTTAAAACGAGTTGAAAATTGGATTTTCCAATCAAGAGAGATTAGGTTTGGTTGGGTCAAACGATTAGTCGAATCTGAATTTTTCAGAGACGCATCGGAAGCGTAAAATGGCTAAGTCTTTTGAAGACTTAATAGATGAATTAAATGAGTTTAATTCATTGGGGCGTGGCTTGGATAGGCCGGCCAAAGAGGGTCCCCATCCTCTTTGCTTAGCCGGCCACAACAAAGGGTGGGAACCAAATTGTTTTGTTCAATTTATAAAATAAATCAAGTGTGGTTTGTTTTATAAAATTATGGATGATAAAGAAATTTATATAAAATTTATTTTTCATGGAAATTAAAATGAACCATGGATTGGTTTATTTTATTTTATAAAATCAATCATGGATTGATTTACCATGATAAAGAAATTTATATAAAGAAATTTATATAAAATTTATTTTTCATGGAAATTAAAATGAACCATGGATTGGTTTATTTTATTTTATAAAATTAATCATGGATTGATTTACCATGATAAAGAAATTTATATAAAGAAATTTATATGATAAATTTCTTATAAAAATTTATTCCATAAGAAAAAAGGAGACTTGACTGATTTTTATCATGAATTAAAATATGATTTTAACCATGATATAAAATCAAGACTTGGCATGATGGAATAAGTCATAGAAAATTTATATAATAAATTTCTTATGAAAATTTATTTCATAAGAAAAAAGAGACTTGGCGGTTGAGAGGCCACTATATAAAGGACCCAAGGCAAGGCTTCGAGATCATTCGAAATAATCCAAGTATTCTTGCTTGGGCTCTCTCCCTCTCCTCCCTTCTTTCTCTTGGCCGGCCTCTCCCTTCTTCTCCCTTCTTCTTGCCGTGAGCACAAGGAGAAGCACTAAGACGACGAAGTTCTTCCGTTGAGACGATCTTCCTCTCCAGCCATCATCACCTTGGGATTGGGCGCAAGTCATCTTCCTCCTCCTCGCCGGAATTGTGATTCCGGCCAACCTTGGTGGTGAGTTTTTCCGATATGATTACTTCTCTATTGGTTTCTTGTCGAGTTCTCGGAGAATCTAGTAGTTCTCGAGAACACGAAACTCGTGGCTTTGCGAAGTCATCTCGAAGATACTCGGCGTGGACGCGAATAGAGGCGGAGCTTCCGAGGGACGCTTACGGTTGGATCTCGTCCCTTCCTTCGAGTTACGCGAGGTAATACGTAAATTAGTTTACGTTTCTGCAAAATTTTAAATATATGATCATGTCTACACAACATAAGGTTGCATGCTTAGATATGTGGTTAAATAATTTGAGAAATTATTTATGCTAAACCTTCCGCTGCACGTAATTAATTTTAAAATTACGAACCCGCATCCATGTCAACATGCACTCGGTCCCAACACTACTAACTTGAGCGTCGGAGTGGACTTCGCCGAACCCCTGCCGGCATGCCCCCTAACGCTTGTGTTAACTCCGCAGGACCCCAAGTTCCTCCTCGGCGCCACAACTTCCACGCGGGCAGAACCTCGATGGCTGGCCATCGTTGACGACTCCTTCTGGAACAAATTTGGCGCCGTCTGTGGGAAACTAACAAAGCACCTGAGGGAGCACCAATGACGGAAGTGGAAGAACAGCCTAGCGCTCGGGCGGAGGAGGACTTTGATCTTCAAAGGGTCTGGCCGGAGGACCTCGCCCATTCGTGAGAAGATGAAGGACCCAAGCAGGAACGAAGGGAAGTCGAGAGTGAGGAGGTACGGATTCATCCTCATCTCGGAGGGGGAAGCACGTGCATCACCCTTGACCTCGCACCATAACTAAGAGATTGCCTCGTCGAGTGCCTGCGAAACCATAAAGATGTGTTCGCTTGGGCCACTGAGGACATTAAAGGGGTCCCTCCGGCGCTGGCCATGCATTGCCTACATGTTACGCTGGAGGCCCGTCCCGTGAAGCAAAGGCGGAGGCATTTCTCCCCTGAGCATGATAAGGCTATTCGAGATGAAGTTTAGAAGCTGTTAAAAGCAGGGCACATCAGAGAAGTCCAGTTCCCAGCCTGGCTGGCCAATGTGGTCCTTGTCCTCAAGCCTGAGGGCAAATGGCGAGTCTGTATCAACTTCCGGGACCTAAACAAAGCCTGCCCGAAAGACTGCTACCCCCTATCTCGGATAGATCGGTTGGTGGACTCTACAGCCGATTGTGAGTTCATCTCAATGTTAGATGCTTACCAGGGCTACCACCAAGTCCCACTCGCCCCCGAGAACCAGGAGAAGGTCAGTTTTGTGACGGCTGACGACACGTACTGCTACAATGTCATGCCCTTCGGCTTGCACAATGCGGGCACCACGTACCAGCGGATGATGGACAAAGTCTTCAGACACCAGATCGGGCGGAACATTGAGGTGTATGTGGATGACATCCTGGTCAAGACGAACAAGGGGGGTGACATGATATCTGACCTTCAAGAGGCATCGCCACCCTGAGAGCCCACAGGTTGAAACTAAACCCAGCTAAATGTTTGTTTGGGGTAAAAAGTGGCAGGTTCTTGGGGTACATGGTGACGGAGAGGGGGATTGAAGCAAATGCAGAAAAGGTAAAGGTCATTCTGGATATGCCATCCCCGCGGAACTTCAAGGAAGTACAACGGTTGAATGGTAGGATCATGGCATTATCTTGGTTTATCTCCAAATCCGCGGACAAAGCCCTCCCCTTCTTCAAAATTCTGAGGAAGGTCGTTAAGTTCGAGTGGGATGACCAGTGTGAGAAGGCCTTTGCGGAGTTGAAGACCTATCTGGTAGATCTCCCGACCCTGCACAAGCCCGTGGAAGGGGAGACCTTATTTGCCTACTTATCAGCAGCTGAGCAAGCGGTAGGATCGGCGCTCGTCCGAGAACAAGATCGGATACAACACCCCATCTATTTCTTCGGACACCTGCTAAAGGACGCTGAAACGCGGTACACCATGATGGAAAAACTGGCCTACACCTTGGTCCTGATGGCCCGGAGGTTATGGTCGTACTTCCTAGCGCATCCCATCATCGTCCTCACCAATAGCCCGCTCGCCCGAGTCCTCACTAACCCCGAGGCGTCGGGTAGGCTGATCAAATGGACGACGGAGTTAAGCGAATACGGCATTGAGCATCAGCCTCAAGCCGCTATCAAAGCACAGGCACTCTCCGATTTCATACTGGAGACCGTCCCGGAGGCAGAGACCAAAGGTATGTGAAAGGTCTATGTAGATGGATCCGCCAATAGCCAGCACAGCAGAGTTGGACTGCTATTGATTTCCCCTAGGGGAGACACGTTACATCTGTCTATTCGACTTCACTTCAAAGCTACTAACAACGAGGTCGAGTATGAGGCGATCCTAGCAGGATTACAAGTCGCCCGGCACATGGGAGCCCGTCGGATCACGGTCTATTTGGACTCTCAACTGGTGGCTCAGCAAATAGCGGGTGGCTTCGAAGTCAGATGCGAGCGGCTGCAGAGGTATGTAGCCCTCTATGAGCAGCTAAAAACCGCCTTCTCGGAGATCATCCTGCAGAAGATCTCCTGGGCGGATAATGTGCGGGCCGACGAGTTAGCCAAGCTGGCCAGTTCCATATCTACCTGGCAGCTAAGGGAGCCTAGTGTGACAAAAACAATGGTGGCCCAAGTTGGAGGAGAGGCCAAAACGGACAGACCCACAGACTAGAGGGATCCCTACATAGCATTCTTCCAGGACAGATCCTTGCCGAGTGGGGGCCAAGAGAGTTGGTTGTTTCGCCGACGGGTGGACAGGTACACACTGGTCGGGGATCTACTATACAGGAAGGCCTATGCCCAACCCCTCCTAAAATGCGTCGGGCCAGAAGAGACTGGCTACGTAATGCGGGAGGTGCATGAGAGCATATGTGGGAGCCACATCGGAGGAAGGTGTTAGTGATATGAGAGAAGTGTCCTAAGACAATCGCCTTATGATTGTAAAACATTTATTTTAATAAATGATAATTCACTATTTGAGTATACATGCTTGTGTATTTGATTGGGATGTTAAACTCATCTACTGAATGTCCGCAATACAACTCACAACATAAGAGAATTTGTGATGGGATCACAACTAGTGATTATCTCTAAATGCGCAAATGTTAAGTATTGAAAATATCCCTAGTCGATGAATTGATAAATACGGACACTATCAATTCTGTTGAGACTAGTATGGGTTATTCTCTAATCAGCTGATTCTCACTGGCTGGTGACATTGGGATGTCCGGAGATAAACATGGATGCTAGTTAAGGGAACTAGTTCATTGGAGTGACTAGCTGTAAAACTTCATATGGAATCTATATATAGAAATGTCAATGAAGTTCTTACTGCGGCTTAAGTGCGATGTTCCTTTGACTTGCGGTGTTCAAGTCATCTTGGACATGGAGACTTATACTTTAACATCTTAAGCAAGCATCTCCAAGGAGATGTGGACCCAGGATGATTGGGTATAAGCCGAAGTGCCCGAAGATGTTTTAACAGCCTACAAAGGATTCACCACTCCTTGCGAGGAGATGTATACCCAGGCCTATCGTCGGATTGTTACTCAAAGTCTCTGGCCAGAGCATATCATGTTTAGAGTGCGAGTCTCTAAAATACATGAGAGTAATTAGAAATCCAAAGGACGAGAAAGATACTACTTGGGCTAGGTGTGACGTAGTCAGTCTAGTGGGGACTGACACAAATAGACCATGTCCTGAACCAAGTGGGTATAAGATGGTGAAGGGAATGAGGCACGATTCATTAGAGCTGCTGAAGGGTTTCAGAATTCTCTCTGAGGTCAACCGTTGATCTTTCGATTAATTGGGGGTCATGATGTACTACTAGGTGCCACTCATGATCGTTCTATAATTAGTTGATTATAGATGGCCAACATAAATCGAAAGCCTATTTAGTCACACGCACTACGAGTAATCCAAGGGATTTAAAACGAGTTGAAAATTGGATTTTCCAATCAAGAGAAATAAGTCGAATCTGAATTAATCAGAGGCACAATGGAAGCTTAAAATGGCTAAGTCTTTTGAAGGCTTATCGGGCGAATTAAATGAGTTTAATTCGCGATCGGTTCGGCCCGGTTTGGCCGGCCAAAGAGGGTGCCAAACCCCTTTGGTTTGGCCAGCCACAATAAAGGGGATAATCCAATTTATTTGGTTTAATTAATAAAATAAATCTAGCGTGATTTGTTTTATAAAATTATGGATAAATAAATTGATATATAAAGAAATTTATATAAAGAGATTTATAAAGAAATTTGTAGAAATTTATTCTTTTTATGGAAATTAAAATGAACCATGAATTAGTTTAATCTTAATTTATAAAATCAATTATGAATTGATTTTTTCATGATAAGAAAATTTTATATAAATTTTATTCCATAATTAAAAAGAGAGAGGGATTTGTTTTATATGGATAAATAAATTTGTATAAAGAAATTTATATAAATAAATTTATAGAAATTTATTCTTTTTATGGAAATTAAAATGATCCATGGGATGGTTTATTTTAATTTTATAAAATCAATTATGAATTGATTTTTCCATAATAAGAAAGTTTATACATTTCTTATAAAATTTATTCCATAATAAAAGAAGAGAAAGTATTTGTTTTATTATAAAGTTAGTTATAATAAAACTTGACTTAAACGGAATAATTAATAAGAGAATTTATAGGATACATTTCTTATGAAAAATTCCGTTAAAGAGGAGACTTGGCAAGGGAAAAGCAACTATATAAAGGAACCAAAGGCAAGCCCTTAATTCCAATCAATTAATCAAGAGATTGTTGCTCTCTCTCTCTCTCTCTCTACACGCCTCTCTCTCTCTCTAGGGTCGGCGCCTCTCTCTCTAGGGCCGGCTCTTTCTCTCTCCTCCCCTAGGGCCGGTGCAACTCCCAAGGTGGGCGTGAGCTTCATCCACCAAGAAGACCCTGAAGAAGAAGAAGCGGATCGCGTCTCCTTCCTTCCCTTCCCGGAATTTGGATTCCGATTCTTGGTGGTTAGTTTCCTATTTTTCTTTTGATCTTCTAGGTGTGCCAATAGAGAATCTAGTAGTTCTCGTCGGCACAAAACTCGTGACTTTGCGAAGTCATCCCGAAGAGAACTCGGCGTGGACGCGAATAGAGGCGGAGCTTCCAAGGGACGCTACGGTTGGATCTCGTCCCTTACTTCGAGTTACGCGAGGTACTTAGTAAATTAGTTTACTTTTTCCGCAAAGTTTTAATTTATGATTATGTCCACACACCATAAGGTTGCATGCTAGATACGTGGTTAAAATAATTTAAGAAATTATTTTATGCTAATTCTTCCGCTGCACGTAAAAATTTAAAATTTTACGAATCCGTATCCTTGTCGACATGCACCCGGTCCCAACAGAAGGTCCCTGTCTCGAAAGATCCTTTTGGCTAGATACTTTTGGCCCACCTTGCAGGCTGTCTCGCTTAATTTTGTGGCCAGATGCAAGGCCTGTCAGAGGCATCAACACGTGTCTCACCGCCCAACGGAACCCTTGTGAGTTTCTACAGTATCATGTCCGTTTGACCAGTGGGGAATGGACATTGTGGGGCCCTTCCCCATCGGGCCCCAGCAGAAGAAATTCCTGCTGGTCCTCGTCGATTACTTCTCTAAGTGGGTGGAAGCCGAACCTCTGGCCAACATCATAGAGGGGGCAGTAATGAAAGTTCTATGGAAGGATATTGTTTGCAAATATGACATTCCTCATAAGCTGGTGCCGGACAACGGGAGACAATTCTCCGGACGTAGATTGAAGGAGTGGTGTGAAGGATTGGGCATCTAGCAGACCTTCACCTCCGTCGCATACCCACAAAGTAATGGACAAGCAGAGGTAGTCAATCGGGAAATTCTACGAGGGCTCAAGGTAAAGTTAGACCATGTCGGAGTCTACTGGGTCGAAGAACTTTCTGTTAGATCGATACGCCTTGCTAGAGGGGGGGGGTGAATAGCAATTTTCGGTTTGTTCTTCCTACAAGTGTTAGCGTGCAAGCGGAAATAATAACAATAAACACAAACAAACGCTAACAAACCTATTTACGTGGTTCGGAGATGAAGACTCCTACTCCACGACAGTCCGTGAGGTGGGCGATCCCTTGATCCTTCGGCGGATCACTCCCCGGATGCCCTCCGGCTAGCTCGTGTAGCTCCTTCTGGGTGGAGAAACCTCGCCACAACCTTGAGTACACTATCTGACCACTAAGACTACTAATGAGCTCTAACCAAGCTCATTTCGTCAAGAGTTCTCAACTCAACTCGAGTTCTCTTAAATAGAACTCAACACTGAAACTCTCGCCACCAGTCGACTGGTCATTTACCAGTCGACTGGTCCCACTCAACTAGCCAGCCAATGGCTCTCTCAACGGCTAGTTTTTTGAGCTACCAGTCGACTGCTCCCAGGGCAGTTGACTGGTCTCGGGTTAGAAACCTTCTGTGAATTTCTGTGCTTACTGGCAGTCGACTGTTATATCCCCAGTCGACTGCCCAGCTTACAAACACACTCCTACTCACTCCGAAGACCCTCCTCCATGTGTGCCTTCAGGTACACTCCCTTGGCTTGCCCCTTGAAGTCTTCTTCCACCGGCTATCGTCCCTCGGATGCGCACACAAGCCGTCCCTTGGCTTGCCTCCATGCCGCCCTTCACGTGTGCCCTTTGAAGTCCACTTCCCGGCTTGCCCTTGGAGTCCTCCTCCCTCGGCTCTCGTCCCTTCATGACTTAGCTGACTCTTCACCAGCAGTCTTGACTGTTGCCTTCATGCCCTCTTCGTCTTCGGCCCTAGTCCCTCGGATGCACACAAGCCTCCAACTTATCTCCATGCCATCCTTCACGTATGCATCGAAGTCCGCGCCCCTCGGTTCATCATCCCTACTATACCAAGGTCCCTCGGGTGCACACAAGCCTCCAGCTAAGCCAATATGTGTAACCTACACAACCTGCACACTCACATACACATATTAGATCACAAGGGTAAACCTAACTTAAACCCTTTGCCCAAACATCAAAACTCATGGTTACTCCGGACCATAGATTGTCTCAACAATCTCCCCCTTTTTGATGTTTGACAATACGTTTAAGTTTGGGAAAACAAATAGCAATAACAATGCTAAACAAACATTTGGACTTATGTTGCCAAGACTCCATCTTGGACTTACACCGCCAATGTATATGCAATGCAAACATGGATCCTATCCCAAGGCATCCCACACTTAATCTTCCCAAGATTTAGGTTTTTTTTATCAAAACGGGCTTTTTAAAGCTTCTCCAAAGCTCCCCTACATTGGACGTATAAAGGCTTTTTAAGAATCTCCCCAAGGTTCCCCTTACGCCAATAATGGAGCAACAATGCTCCCCCTTCACCTAGGCTCCCCCTAGACCTAGGATTTCTTGCAAAGGTGTGTTTGGTTTCCCAAATTAAATCCAACACTTCTTGCCCTTTCCCTAACATCAAAAAGACTCCAACAATATCCCAATTATTAGATTTTTTAATCCCTAATGATCCTAAACACAGTGTACTAGCCCCCCATACACTTGTTTTACATCATTTGGACACCAATCAGCTGCTGGATACCAAATCTAGCCCAGACCCAGGGCAGTCGACTGATACTCTGAAAATCAGAATTTCAACTTTTCTTGCCAAATTCAGAAATGCGCCAGAAATTCCACAAATATCCAAATATTCCCAAATGTTGTGGAGAGGTTTGTGGTACTAATACCTACTTGGAAAAAATACATTAAAAATGTATCTATCACCATTCCCAAGTTTGACATAAAACCCAAAACTAGCAAAAAAGGTTTACTCAAACCTTGCCCAAAAGTCCTAGTTTTGGTTTTCCCTTGATGTCACTGCCCATACCAACCCACAATGCCTCCCTAGCATTGATTTATATGATATTTGTACATCAAAAATTAATTTTCATGCTATATGACCCTAATGTCATATTTCCATGCATGATACACAAAATTATCGTGACAAACCCCAAGAATTGAGACTCAAGTCCATCTCTAATTCTTTTGGCACATCCTATGATTCATCTAGACCTCTAGGAGCAACCCTCCTAAGATCCATTCACCATATATCCCAAAGGCTCCTAGAGCTCCCCCTTGAGCTCTTAGCCCTAGCCACCTCCCTAGGTGACTCAACAAATACTAGACCACACCGGTGTTCCCCCGGCGACTCTTGGTCTACAACTCTACCCTTCTTAACCTTGGACCCCTTGTCCTTAGTTAAGACTTTTTTTTTGCTTTTAAATGACACCCCTTACCATTTTTGGACTTCTCCTTCTTGCCATAATCATATGTTACCCTAGCATACTTCTTTTCATTGGCCTTGGAGATCTTAGACCGGTATCCCAACCCCGATCTATCATTGTAGGGTTTTAGACCACCCAACATCATATCTAAACCCCTAGATCCAACCGTGAATTTTTCTAGGGTCTTTTCCAACCTATCAAGCTTTTCTCTTAATGCTTGATTTTCTTTTTCTAGACTTCTAACCCTAGAATCCATATGTCCACCTTGGGCATTCCTAGACCTACCCACCTTTCTAGGCATATGTCTCCCCTTCTTGGGAATTTTACCTTGATCCTTAGGTCTAGAGGTCTTAAATTTTTCATGATGCATGACCTTTCTAGGGTTTTGATCTACCTTGTTAACCATATTCCTATTGTTATACCTAAATCCATGATTATGCACAATCAAGTATTTTTCATTAATTCTAGCATGCATGGAGGAATAATTGACACTATTTTTAATATGCATGGAGGAACTTAAATTTGAATTACACTTTAACTTAAGGTTAGGAATTACCTCCCTTACCCTTGTAGTTCCTCCTTGATGTGAGCTTCTTTTCTTCCTTTCCTCCTTCTCCCATCTTCTTAATTGCTCCATTTTCTTTAACTCTCCTTTCCTTAGACATTTTGTGTGATAATGCCCTAGTTCTCCACATGTGAAGCATCTAATTTTCTTTCTTTTCTTTTGAGCTTCTCCATTCCTACAACCCATGTTAGATTTAAAAGGAATTGAAATGAGTTTAGGATTTACCTCTTTTTTCTTACCATTTGGACACTTATCTTTGTAGTGTCCCTTTTCATTGCACCCAAAGCAAATGATGTGCTCTTTTGATTTAGCTTTGGTGGAGGTAGGAGCTTCTTCTTGCTATTGCATGGATGAGGGTCTCTCCTCCCCCTCAATCATTGAGGTAATGACCTCTTCCTCTTCCCTTGAGGAAGTAGATGATCTCTCACTCTCCTCTTCCTCCTCTTGGGCTATTGAGCTAATCTCTTCCATTAATTGAACTCGTGTATTGATCGGGTGAGTGCAGAATACAAGATTGTCGAGTTGGTAGAAGTTTATGGCGTTCATTGCTAATGGACAGGATTGAGTGAAAAATTGTCTGTTCAAGTAACTTGTTTTGATAGGTTTATAGATGGTGCGAGCGAACTTATTACATAAGTCTAAATTTGGAAACCTAGGGTCAGGACTAGGTTGGGTACCGGGTTCTGCCTGGTTTGGTCGGCGTCTTCTAAGAGAAAGAATGTACACTTAAAGAAAGTATGCATTTTAATGAAAAACATAAAAAGAAATTAACTTAATTAAAATTTATACCGGGTTGCTCGGGGAGGCATCGTTGAGGATGAGAGCATGAGAGTGTTGCTAGATTTCTTGGAAGATAGAGAGTTGAGGAGAAGGAGTGGTTTGGGTGTGAAGAGGAGAAGGGGAATGGGATCCCTTATATAGGCAGATTTGGGCGCCCTTTATCGGGAGGGCGCCCTGTCTGTTGAGGGCGCCCTGCATGGGGAGGGCGCCCCGCCCAGGCTTGCACTTCGCTTTTGGCAGCTTTTGACAGTTGAAGGACTCTGGGTAGGCGCCCTGCCTGACGAGGGCGCCTTGACCTGGCCTGCCGCTGCCTTTTGGCAGCTTTCAGTGATTACAGGCCTGTGGGAGGGCGCCCTTCATGACGAGGGCTCCTTCCGTGCTTCAGTAGCTGCCTTTTGGCAGCTTTTGACCACCCTCGGGGCGTCCTAAAGGAATTGGGCGCCCTATGGGCTGTTTGTCCCTAAAGGATTGATTTTGACCGGATTTGACCTAATTTAAGTGTTTTGACCAAGGTTTGTCTACATTGTCCGAGGTTTGACTGCTTTGACTGTAGTTTGACTTTTTTGACCATAGTTTGACTATTTTGGATCATGGGTTAAGATTAGGATTTAACTACAACACATGTATTAAAGGAATCATAATTGAGTTTTAATTTTATTGTCTCATCCAATCTAGAGTTTTCAATCACGTTAGCCTTATGGGTTTTGTGAGACAGGTTTTAATGTTATTTTATTTTGAAAATTTTGATTAATTTTGAAAATAGTTAAATTTTGAAAACTTAATTAATTTTGAAATTTTTGAAGTGATGTTCAAATCTATAAATAACTGAAATTTTGTATTAGATTCGAATTTGACAAAAAATAATTTGAATTTGAATTTCAAAAATTGGCTTCCAAGTCTTGGCGAGGCACAAGGCCTTCTTTGGCCGTAGCCTTATGGGATCATCAACCCTTTCCTAGACAAAACCTTTTAATGAAATTTCATTTTCAAAAATTCTTTGAAAAATTTCTGGTCTAACTAGTTTGGGTCTTGGATCGGTAGCTTCGACTAGTTCCGCCAAATTGGCTTCCCTAACGTACTATCATCTCACCTCCACCCAATACTATGTTGTCAAATTTCAGCTAAGTTTGTTTTGTCCTTAAGCTAGCCTAAGTCTAAGCATGGTATATTGCAGAAATTAAATAACCAATCAATCAAGCAATTTAAATCAAGAATAACAAGTTTATCTAATAATGAAAATAGTTTTCAGTTTGGCTCCCCCTGGACTAAAGCCACGGTGATGGTTGGGCAAGATGTGAATCTTGTCCTTGGGGATCCAATACTGATTTGATCCAGTCTGTTTGTTCAGGTATAGTTTAGGTACCCATGCCTGAATTTTACCTCTGGACTGATTCAGTACAGCAAAGTATGATCTTTGCCGAGATTTGGTTCTATAGCCCAATCCGGATCGATTTAGAACTGATTTCTGTTTTCCAAGGATCATGTCAAGACCCTTGGAACCAGATGTAAATCGTTCTAATGCTGATCTAAGATCCTTAACCTGAGTTTTCAGGGAGGAGTTCTCCTTATCAAGTTTTTCAACTTGAGTAGGAGTTCCTTCCTGAACCTTCTCGATTAAGGGTTTAGAGTCAGCTCCCTCTTTCAGGAGTTTTACTTCCTGTCGGAGGGATTCGACTCGGAGTTTGGCTTTTGCCAAATCTCGAGAAAGAAACGAAATTAATTCAATTAACTGACATCTATTAAAATCGATTACCTTAATTTCTCCGTCTTCTGTGAAGGTCAGCTCGCCGTCCTCTTGCTCTGTTTCTGACTCAGTCTCAACTTTATCTGAGGCGGTCAGAGCTAGGAGGTTGGACTGGGGTGCCTCTTCTTCTTCTTCTGAGGAAGATTCGTCCCAGGTTGCTTGCAGCGCCTTCTTTCTTCTCATCTTTTTAGTCTCCTTTAGGTTAGGGCACTCTGACTTGTAGTGGCCCTTTTTCTTGCACTCGTAGCAGGTTACATTGGGCTTATTTGTGGGTTCAGCTGGTTCGTCCTTTCTTCGGCCGGGTTTCCGTTTGTTGGTTCGGTTCTTCAGCTCCTTGTAGTAGCTTCGAGCGAGTCGGACCAGCTTAGTTTGTTCTCCTTCTTCTTTTTCTGAATCTGAGTCTGAGTTAGACTCGGGTTTGGGTTCAGACTTCTTCTTTGTTGTCCTTCCAGTCTTGCCTGCAAGAAAAGCAATACCTTTCTCGACCACATTGGTGTTAGTTTGTTCGTGCAGTTCAAGTTCGGAAAATAACTCGTCTAATTTTATTTTTGAAAGATCCCTAAAGACCTTGTATGCATCTACCATAGATGCCCACAAGGTGTTTCTAGGGAAAGCGTTTAAGGCATACCTTATTAAGTCACGGTTTTCAACCTTGTGACCTATTGTGTGGAGACCGTTCATCAACTCTTGGATTCGTGCGTGGAGTTGGGCTGCTGATTCGTTGTCGGCCATCTTGATGGTGTACAACTTGTTCAGGAGTAGATCCCTTTTGCTGATCTTGGTATCTGACGTTCCTTCGTGCAGCTCGATCAATTTTGCCCAGAGCTCCTTCGCACCGTTGAAGGGGCCCACGCGATTCAGCTCTTCTTTCGTCAATCCGCATTGAAGAGTTTGAGTAGCTTTTGCGTCGGCTTCTATCTTGCGTTTTAGGGAGTTGTCCCATTCGGAGTAGCTTTGAGGAAGTCCATCAGCATTCTTGGGTATCTCCAGTCCGGACTGGATGATAATCCACATGTCCACCTGAGTTTTCAGGTGGACCTCCATACGACTTTTCCAATAGGAAAAGTCTTCTCCACTAAAGAGTGGAGGTCTGGCGGTGCTAAAACCTTCTTGCATAGCCATTTAATCTGAAAAAGAAAACTTAAAGGATTTTCCAAGACTAGGTCTTGGATTAGTAGTGCTGGATAAATTAAATAACGAGGGGTGTTGCACCAACCTCGCTTAACAAAAAAAAACGAACGAAATATTTAGTGAGAAATTCGAAAGAAAATAGAAAATAAAAATCCGAAAAAAATTTCAAACTGGTGGTTACACTAGGTTTGAACTTCCCCGCTCTGATACCACTTGTTGGATCGAGAACACCGATAGAGGGGGGGTGAATATCGGAATTCGTTCTTTTTCAGAAAATTAAGAGCAAGTGCACAGCGGAAATAAAAATAACACAGAGACGCAGTCGTTTTTACTTGGTTCGGAGCCTGTGTCGACTCCTACTCCAAGGCCCACGGTCGTTGACCGTTTACTTTGGGCAATTCTATATAGGCGCAAAGAAAGTTTACAAATATTGATTTACAAATACGGTATAGTAAACTTTAATGAAAAGAAAGCTCTTCTTTTTACCGACGTCCGATGAAGGTTGACTTTTTCGGAGCAGCGGGACGTCGTCGGCTTGAGTTGGGAGGTTTCCGGAGCAAGGCGTGAGCACAGAAGAGCGTAGAAGCGTTGTGTCGAAGTGATTGTAAAGCTTGGGGTCGAGGGGTGCTATTTATAGCACCTAGGGCGCCCTGGATGTCGGGGGCGCCCTGCCACGTGTCAGCCGATCCGCCCTTCGCTCGGTCAAGCTTTATCCCACCTGAATAGGGATGAGGTTTGACCTCTGGGCGCCCTGGTCGCTGAGGGCGCCTTGGTTGACGCGGTCTTCTCGGCTGGATAGAGTTGATCGGCCTCGCTGGCATAGGCGCGAAGCGCCTTGGCACCTGAAGGCGCCCTGGGCGCTCAGGGCGCCCTGGCTGCTGAGGGCGCCCTGGATGCAGAGGGCGCCTCGGCCAGTGGTTAGCCGAACTCCTTTTTGCCTTACTTGTTTCTTGTTCACCTTGGAGGCGCCCTAGACACTCAGGGCGCCCTACTCAGCTGCTGCCTCACTCCTTTGAGGCTCTCTGAGCTGCAGACACACGTTCCTTTGGTCCTGCATCCAGGGTTAGTCCGAAAACAAAATAAAGCATTAATTTATACAGCCTTAGCTGTCTTGGTTCTGACTTTGGTCTCCAAAATGGAGCCCTAGGTCGAACCGACGCCTACTGTTCCCTCGACAGGGAACGCGTCCTCACCTACTCCTCTCGGGAGAATTTACCTGATGCCAACCGTTCCTCTGGTTGGACTTTTGCTTGACGGTCCTTTGTCAGGTCTTGGATGCCGAGCAGCCCTTCGCTCGGTGCCTAGCATTCCTTCGCTAGGGCTTCAATCCCAGGCTATCCTTCGTCTGGCGCCTAGCAGCCCTTCGCTAGGTCTTTTGACCCTGGCATTCCTTCGCCAGTGCCTAGCAGTCCTTCGCTAGGTCTTTTTACCCTGGCATTCCTTCGCCAGTGCCTAGCAGTCCTTCGCTAGGGCTTTTCCTGTACACTAGAGTAACTTGTTAGAAAACAAGTAAGACTTAACTTTTGACCTATGTTGCCATTATCAAAACACAGGTTTGACTTAGGTGCATTCTGCACCAACACCTAGGACTTCTTCCTGCACACTTAGTAAATACATTAGACAACAATAACATCTTAACTCTTGAACCCTTTGCCATTATCAAAACCCAGGTTTGACTTAGGTGCTGCATGCACCAACAATCTCTTCCTTTTTGATTTATAGCAACCCGGTTCAAAAAGTTAAGTTAATCATACAGATAAGTAGGTAAAGTACCAAAATTTAATTTCCTCCCCCTGGAAGAAATCTCCCCCTGAGTTTTTCAAAAGTTTATGGATTTTTGAAAAAGTTTCTAAGTCTAAAAGTGAAAAGTTTTTCAGGTTTTCAATACTTAGAAAATTTTCAAGAAAAGGTTTTTAAGTTAGAAAACATTTTCCAAAAAATATTTTGAGTTGGGAACTTGGAAAGTTTTCAGGAGAATTTTGAACTTTGCATTTAGAAAAATTTTCAACCAGCTATTTAGAGTAAGTGCTTAGAATAATTTTTGAAAGCAAGTAATTTCGAAAATAATTTCCAAAATACTTAGTTTTTGCACTTTAGAAAATTTTCTAAACTTATTCTGAAGTTTTAACACTTAGAAATATTTTTCAAGCAGTTTAAATACTTAGAAATGTTGGATCGAGAAAACACGATAGAGGGGTGAATATCATGAAAACGTTTCGGATTAAAAAAGAGAATGCGTAGCGGAAAATTAAGACAAAAGAGACACGAACACAAGGATTTTTACTTGGTTCGGAGTCGCGGTCGGCTCCTACTCCAAGGCCCACGGTCCTTGACCGTTTACTGCGAGCAATTCTATAATCGTGCAAGTTTTTACAAAGATTTGTACTGTAATGGTTTAGTAAAAAGTACAGTTATACTCTTTGTTACCGACGCCCGGTGTGGATCGTACTTCGGTGCGGAGGGTCATCGTCGGCGCTTGAACCTCGAGATTGGAGGTTTCTGGAGCAGAGCGCTTGAGTCGAAGAGCGTAGAGGCGTTAGAAAAGTTTTTTCTGAAGCCTTAGGGGTCGAGCCCCTTTTATAGCACTCCTGGGGCGCCTGACACGTGCCTTCGGATCTGAGAACTCTCATCCGAAGCTCGGTCAGCGCTTATCCCTCCAGAATCGGGCTCGGAGCTGACGGGGGCGCCCGGGACACTAGGGGCGCCCCGGTTGACTTGGTTTGCTGGCTTCCGCTTCGATCACTTGTTTTGTCTTGGACCCGGGGCGCCCGAGGCATCCAGGGCACCCGGGACCACCAGGGCGCCCTAGCCCAGTAAGCTTCCGAGGCGATTCTTGCGATTCTTGCTTAGCTTGTTCGTTTGGCTTTGACCTTGGGCGCCCGGGACCTCCCGGGCGCCTAGCCCAGCTGCTGCCCCTCTCCTTTGGAGCGTTTTGGGCTGCAGAAACACGTTCCTTTGGTCCCTGCATCCAAGGTTAGTTCCACAACAAACAAGGCAAGAAATGTTAGGTTTATACAGCCTTAGCTGTCTTGGTTCTGACTTCGGGTCTCCCAAATGGAACCCTAGGTCGAACCGACGCCTACTGTTCCCTCGACGGGGAACGCGTCCTCACCTAATCCTCTCAGGAGAGTTTACCTTTTGCCAACCGGCTCCTCCGGTTGGACTTTTGCCTAGCAGTCCTTCGCCAGGTGCCTAATAGCCCTTAGCTAGGTCTTCGGTACCAACCTGTCCTTCGCCAGGTGCCTAGCAGTCATTCGCCAGGTCTTAGTCTCCTAGCTGCCCTTCGCCAGGTCTTAGGGTTTCGATGCCTAGCAGTCCTTCGCTAGGTGCCCAGCAGCCCTTCGCCAAGACTTCGTTCTGCACACTCAGTGAGCACATTAGATCACAATAATATCTTAACTTTTGAACCCTTTGCCAATATCAAAACCCAGGTTCGACTTAGGTGCTTCCTGCACCAACAAGAAATATTTTTCAAGCACAATTTTGAATTTATAACTTAGAAAAAATTTCCAGAAAATTTTCAGAATAAGTACTTAGAAAATTAACTTTCAAAAGGAACTTAAGTACTTAAAGAACTTTGCTTTTTGAAAAAAAGATAAAAGTTTTTTTTTGGAAAAAAGATTTCATTTTGAAAAAATTAAATTTTGAAACATTCTTCTCCCTCCTTTCCAATCTCTCCCCCTTTGCCATATATCAAAAAAATATAGCAAAAAACATGAGTAATCAAAGTAAGATGCTATACTAAACTAATTCTAACTTTAGACTGGACCAATTTAATTTGAATTTTCGCTTTTGGGTCCTGTCTAACCCAATTAGCTACTTACTAACTGTTATAAACAGTTGCTTTCTCTAGGGTTAGTCAAGTTAAGTGTTCTGATCAAGTTAGATTTTTCTAAGCTTGACACTTAATCTGATTACTGTTTAATTGGTATTTAGTGCCCCAATTACTGCAGATGCACTGACTTAAAACATCTTGAATCAAGGCAAAGACCTAAGCATCTCAACCCATTCTAGGTTATCAATCAAAAGTACCCTAAGGTGCTTGTGAGATGCTGGCTTCTAGATCTATAGGTGTATGCAATTCTAGAGTTAGGGCCTAGGCTAAGTCCATTTTACGAAAAAGCCCTAGTTTTGAAGGGGGTAAGTTTTGAAAAAAAACTAAGTCGAAAAATCATTTTAAATAAATAAAAAAAATGATTTTGCAAAAATTAAAATAGTTTTTTTTAAAAATGTAATTAGAGCAGTCCTATTCTACCAAGCATAACCCTAACTGCCTTCTTAGTGAGTTGAACTCAGACTCAGGTAGGGGTTTGGTGAATATGTCAGCTAAGTTAGATTTTCAATCTACATGCTTAAGGACTATCTCACCCCTAGCTACATGACCTCTTACGAAGTGGTGTTTAACTTCTATGTGTTTGGTTTTAGAGTGTTGGATTGAGTTCTTAGTTAGATTAATTGAACTTATATTATCAATGTAGACTTGAGTTTGGGTGTAGTCAAGCTGGAAGTCATTAAGAGTGTGCATCATCCATAAGAGTTGTGCTACACACTCTCCTAAAGCAACATACTCAGCTTCAGTTGTGGATAGAGCTACACAGTGTTGCTTTCTGCTACACCAACTTACTAGACTATTTCTTAAAAGTTGGCAGCTTCCACTTGTACTCTTTCTATCTAGTTTACAATCGGCATAGTCAGAATTCGAGTATCCTGACAGGTCAAAAGTTGAGGTCCTAGGATACCAAATTCCTACATTTAGGGTGCCCTTGATGTATCTAAGTATTCTTTAAAGGGTTGCTAAGTGTGTTTCCTTAGCACAGGTTTGATATTTGGCACACATTCCTACAGCAAAAAGGATATCAGGTCTGCTAGCTGTAAGGTAAAATAGACTACCAATCATACTTCTATATAGTTTAAGGTCTACGGGTTTACCATCAGGGTCACTATCTATTTTTACATTTGTGGTCATAGGGGTACTTATGCTTTTGGAGTTATCCATTTTGAATTTCTTTATTAACTCCTTTGCATATTTGGATTGATGGACATAATTTTCATCCCTAGTTTGCTTGATTTGTAATCCAAAAAAGAAGTTGAGCTCACCAACTAAGCTCATTTCGAATTCGTTTTCCATTATTTTTACAAATTCTTTTAAGAAATTTGAGTTGGTGGATCCAAAATTTATATCGTCGATGTAGATTTGGGCAATAAAGATTTCTTTTTCTAAGGTCTTAATAAACAGAGTTGAGTCAATTTGTCCTTGTTTGAATTTCTTAGAAATAAGGTAGGTTGATAGGCGTTCATACCATGCCCTAGGTGCTTGTTTTAGTCCATACAGTGCCTTATTGAGTTTATGAACATGGTCAGGGTTTTCTAAGTTCTCAAAATCGGGGGGTTGTCCTACATAGACTTCTTCTCTAATAAATCTATTTAGAAAAGCTGACTTTACATCTATTTGGCAGAGTTTAAAACCTTTGTGGGATGCAAAGGCTAGCAACATTCTTATAGACTCAAGTCTGGCTACTGGGGCATAGGTTTTGTCATAGTCTAACCCTTCGACTTGACTGTACCCTTTAGCTACTAAGCGGGCTTTATTTCAAACTATTTCCCCTTGGTCATTTAGCTTGTTCCTAAACACCCACTTAGTGTCAATAATGGTTTTGCCCTCAGGTTTAGGTACTAGTTCCCAGACTTGGTTCCTTTCAAATTGGGCTAACACCTCTTGCATTGCTATGATCCAATCAGGATCAGGTAAGGCTTCCTCTATACTCTTAGGTTCAATTTTTGAAATCAGTGCAACCTGACTAAGATTTCTATAGGAAGACCTAGTTCTGACTCCTAAGGTTGGATCACCCACAATTTGATCAGTTGGGTTACTGAGTTTGGGTTTCTTAGTTCTTCTAGAACTTGGTTCAGCCTCAGGTCCGACTGGACGGTTCAGTTCAGTATTTGGTTCAACTACTTGTGTTTGTTCAAAAATTGACTCAGTAGTTGGTTCAATAGTTAGTTCATTTAGGGGTTCAATTAGTGGTTCAATAGTTTGTTCATTATCTTCATGATCAGTATTTGATGGATTTGAATCTGGGTTATTGGATTTTGAATTAATTTCCTCATCAAATATTAGATTTGTTGTTTCTTCAATTTTGTTAGTTTGTTTATTATAAACCCTATAGGCCTTGCTTGTTGTTAAATATCCTAAGAAGACCCCTGGGGTTGACTTAGACTGGAATTTACCTAGGTAGCCCTTGATGTTTAGGATATGGACTTTGCACCTAAAGACCCTTAGACAATGTAGGTTTGGAAGTCTATGGTAGTATAATTCATAGGGAGTTTTATTATGTCGTTTATTAATTAGGACCCTATTTTGGATATAGCAAGTCATACTAATTGCTTCTGCCCAAAATTGGTTAGCTAGGTCGAATTCATTGAGCATAGTCCTAGCGGCTTTCTGTAGGGTTCTATTTTTCCGTTCGACTATCTCATTTTGCTGGGGGGTTCTCGGACACGAAAATTTGTGTATATATCCGTTTATTTTACAAAATTCCTCGAACCGTTGATTATCAAACTCTCCCCCGTGAACACTCCTAAGTCTTTTGATTTTGGTATCGTTTTGATTTTCAATTAACTTACAAAAATCAATAAATAGGTTTAGGGTTTCATCTTTAGTCTTTAGGATTCTAACCCAAGTAAACCTAGAGTAATCATCGATAATTACTAAGCAGTACCGGTTTCCACTTAGTGACTTGGCTCTATGTGAATCAAATAGGTCAAGGTGTAGGAGCTCAAGTATGGTTTGAGTTAGGTCTGATTGAATTTGTTTGTGATTATACCTGGTTTGTTTACCTTGGTTGCATGATTCACATATTATGTTTTCATGGTTCTTGATTTTAGGTATTCCTTTAATTAGGCCAAGTTGGGTGATTTTTGAAATTAATCTTAGATTAGTATGACTTAATCTACTATGCCAGAGGTTTGATTCTTCTAACTGAGTTAAGAGGTATTTAGGTACTAAGGGTAGGTTTATAGTGTAAATATTATTTTTCCTAGTGCCCTTAAGCATGATTTTCGAGTCTTGCAAGTTTCTAATCAGGCAGTTAGAGTTGGTAAAGGTAACTACATAGCCAGTATCACACAATTGACTTATACTAAGCAAGTTAAATTTAAAGTTTTCAACTAAAAGTACCTTTTTAATGACAAAATCATATTTGAGTTAAATGTTACCTGACCCAATGACTTTGAGTGTAGCATTGTTGCCAAATGCTACTGAGCCTAGGTTCTTGATCTTGAGTTTGGTGAATTTCAATTTGCCCCCAGTCATGTGTCTGGAGCACCCGCTATCCAACATCCATTAGTCCAAATCTTTATGTTCCTACACATAAAGAGTTTGTTGATTTGGATCCAATTAGAATCAAGGATAGCCTGAATTGATTTTCACAACCTAGTCTGTCTCACCCAATCTAGAGTTATTAATCACGTTAACCTTATGGGTTTTTGTGAGACAGGTTTTAATAGAAGTAAAGATTTCATTTTGAAAAACTATGATTAGTTTTGAAAAATTAACTTAATTTTGAAACACCAATTAATTATGTTTTCAAAATTATTTTTGAAAACAATGGTTGAATCTAAGATTAATTAAAATCTGTGTTAGATTCAAATCTGACAATAGTAAAGTGAATTTGGTTTTCAATAATCGGCTTCTAGGTCTTGGCGAGGTACTAGGTCTTCTTTGGCCGTAGCCTTATTGGATCATCAACCCTTTCCTTGACAAAGCCTTTTATTGAAAATTCATTTTCAAGTTACTCCTTGAAAGATTTTGGTCTAACTAGTTTGGGTCTTGGATCGGTAGCTTCGGCTAGTTCTGCCAAAATGGCTTCCCCAATGTATTATCATCTCACCTCCACCCAATACTATATTATTCAAATTTCAGTTAATCAGTTTAGTCCTTAATCTAACTAGTCCTAGGTCTAAGCATGGTAAATTGCAGAAAATAAATAAACAAGCAATCATGCAATTTTACAATAAGAAAAAGAGTTTATTTAACTATAAAAATGGTTTTTTAAGTTGGCTCCCCCTGGACTAAAGCCACGGTAATGATTAGGCAAGATATGAATCTTGTCCTTGGGATCCAATACTGGTTTGGTCCAGCTTGGTTGTTCAGGCAAAGTTTGGGTACCCATGCCTGAACTTTGGGTCTAGACTGATTCAGTACAGCATAATATGACCTTTGTCTAGACTTGGTTCGATACCCTAACCTGGATCTATTTAGAATGGGCTTCTATTTTCCAAGGATCATATTAAGACCCTTGGAACCCGAAGTGAATCGTTCCAAAGCTGCTCTAAGGTCCTTGACTTGAGTTTTCAAGGAGGAGTTTTCTTTCTCAAGTTTTTCAACTTGAGTAGATGTTCCTTCTTGAACTTTCTCAGTTAAGGATCTAGAGTCAGCGCCATCTTTCATGAGTTTTACTTCCTGTCGGAGAGACTTGACTCGAATTTTGGCTTTCGCCAAGTTACTAGATAGGTATGCAATTAATTCAGCTAATTCAGCTTTTGAATAACCACTTACAGTTATTTTGCTGTCTTCAGAAATGGTGAGCTTTCCGTCGTCCGATTCTGATTCTGATCCGGTGTCGATTTCTTCGGAAGCAGTCAAGGCGAGCAGGTTCGATAGTGGGGCTTCTTCTTCTTCTTCGGATGAAGACTCGTCCCACGTTATTTGAAGGGTCTTCTTCTCTTCTTGGCTTCTTTCAGATTAGGGCACTCCGATTTGAAGTGTCCCTTCTTGTTGCATTCGAAGCAGGTCACACTTGATTTGTTCTTAAATGGTTCAGCCGGATCCTCCTTCTTTCGGCTGGCTTTTCTTCTATTTGTCTGACTCTTCAATTCTTTGTAGTAGTCCCGGGCAAGCCGAACAAGCTTTGTCGATCCCCTTCGCTGTCTTCTGAGTCTGAGTCCGAGTCAGACTCGGGTGCAGGTTGAGACTTCTTCTTGACCACCTTTCCTGTTTTGCCTGCAACAAAAGCAATGTCTTTCTCGGCTAAGGTGCAGTTAGTCTGCTCATGTAATTCAAGTTCAGAAAATAACTCGTCTAATTTAATTTTGGAAAGATCCCTTGAAACTTTGTACGCATCTACCATAAATGCCCACAAAGTATTTCTCAGGAAAGCTTTAAGGGTATACCTGATCAGGTCACGGTTTTCTACCTTGTGACCGATTGTATATAGACCGTTCATCAACTCATGGATTCTGGTGTGGAGCTGGGCTGCTGATTCACCGTCATTCATTTTGATGGTGTACAGTTTATTTAGTAGTAGGTCCCTCTTGCTGATTCGGGTGTCGGAGGTACCTTCGTGCAATTCAATTAACTTACCCTAAAGTTCCTTTACACTGTTGAATGGTCCCACCCGATTCATCTCTTCTTTGGTTAGACCGCATTGGAGTGTCTGGGTCGCTTTAGCATCAGCCTCGATCTTCTTTTTCAGCGAGGCGTCCCATTCGGTGTAAGGTTGTGCCACTCCTTCAGCATTTTTTGGGATTTCCAGACCAAATTGGATTATGATACACATGGCCACCTGAGTTTTCAGGTGAACTTCCATTCGACTCTTCCAGTAGGAGAAGTCCTCCCCACTGAAGAGTGGTGGTCTGGCTATACTGAAACCCTCTTGCATGGTCATTTAGAAATCACTGAGATAACAAAAAAAACAAAAACTGTCCCAAGACTTGGTCTTGGATTAGTAGTGCGGGATTAAAATAGTTAAAATGAAATGATCGAGTGGTGTTGCACCAGCCTCGATTAACGATAAAAATTCGATCGAAAAAAACTTCGTAAAAATCCGAAAAACTCCCAAATTGGTGGTTGCACCAAATTTGAGCTACCCCGCTCTGATACCACTTGTTGGATGAAGAAAAACAATAGAGGGGGTGAATATCGTTAAAATCTTTTTCGGATTAAGGAAAGAGAAAACGCAGCGGAAAACACAACAATCACACCAAGAACACAAGTATTTTAGTTGGTTCGGAGTCGCGGTCGGCTCCTACTCCAAGGCTCACGGTCCTTGATCGTTTACTGCGGGCAATTCTATAATCGCGCAAAAAAACATTGCAGTAAATAAAAGAATTATACTTTTCGTTACCGACGCCCTGATGTGGATCGTACTTCGGAGCAGAGGGTCGTCGTCGGCGCTAGAATGTCGAGATCGGAGTTTGCCGGAGCAGAGCGCTTGAACAAAAAGCTTAGATGCGTTAGAAAGTTGTGTTCTTGAAGCCTTGGGGTCGAGCCCCTTTTATAGTGCTCCTGGGGCGCCTGATTCGCTGGGGGCGCCTGACACGTGCCTTCAGATCGGAGAACCTTCATCCGCAGCTCGGTCAACGCTTATCCCCTTCGAATCGACCTCTGGAGCTGACTAGGGGGCCCGGGACCTCCTGGGCGCCCAACTTGACTTAGTCCGCTGGCTTCGTGGCTGATTTTGCTTCGACTACCTCTTTGGCTTTGACCTTGGGCGCCCGGGACCTCCCGGGCGCCTAGCCCAGTATGGTTTCGAAGCGATTCTTGCTTCTTTGCTTGTTTGGCTTTGACCTTGGGTGCCCGGGACCTCCCGGGCGCCTAGCCCAGCTGCTTGCCTCTCTCCTTTGGGGCGTTCTGAGCTACAGAAACACACTCCTTCGGTCCCTGCATCCAAGGTTACTTCCAAAACAACCAAAGCAAGAATATTAGTCAATATTTACAGTCGTAGCTGTCTTGGTTCTGACTTCGGGTCTCCCAAATGGAACCCTAGGTCGAACTGACGCCTACTGTTCCCTTGACGGGGAACGCGTCCTCACCTACTCCTCTCAGGAGAGTTTACCTTTTGCTAACCGGCTTCTCCGGTTGGACTTTTGCCCGATCCACCTGACCAGGTCTTCGTGCCCAGTCCTCGACCAGGACTTCTGCCCACCTTCCGAGCAGGTCTTCGGTGCCCAACCTCTTGCCAGGACTTTGTGCCCAATCCTCTACCAGGACTTCTGCCCACCTTCCGAGCAGGTCTTCGGTGCCCAGCCCTTTGACCAGGTCTTCTTTGCCCAGCCCTTTGCCAGATCTTCTTGCCTAGTGTACCTAGGACTTCTTCCTACACACTTAGTAAACACATTAGACAACAATAACATCTTAACTTTTGAACCCTTTTCCATTATCAAAACTCAGGTTTGACTTAGGTGCTGCCTGCACCAACACACTCCCGGCCAAGAACTGATTAAATCTTATAGCCTCTTGGTGTGTAGGCTTGGCCTTGGAGCTGTACACGCTCGGCCAAGAGCTAATTAAATCCTACAGCCTCTCGGTGTGTAGGCTTGGCCTCGGAGCAGTACACTGTACAAACCTTGCCAAAAACGGATAGAAGCCTTATGCCTGCTCCAGCCACCCAGGACTGAAACTGAACATTTTAAGAAAAATAGGAAATCAAGCCAAAAATGAGAAGTCGGACAGTAAATCAAACAAATATTTGTCCTAGGAGAAGAGAGTTTAATAAGAATAGGCTACTATGGCTACGGGAGGATCGGGGAAGGCTATGTTGGTGCAGGAAGCACCAGATCGAACCTTATTTTGATATTGGCAAAGGATTCAAAGTTAAGGGTTGTTGGTTATCTAACAATGCTACTTGAGTGTACAGGAAAAGCCCTAGCGAAGGACTGCTAGGCCCTGGCGAAGGGCTGCCAGAAGAAAAGTCCTAGCGAAGGACAGCTAGGCCCTGGCGAAGGACTGCCAGAATGGAAAAGCCCTAGCGAAGGATTGCTAGGTCCTGGCGAAGGACTGCCAGAAGAAAAGCCCTAGCGAAGGAATGCTAGGCACTGGCGAAGGACTGCCAGACAGCAGAAGCCCTAGCAAAGGACTGCTAGGCACTGGCGAAGGACTGCCAGAAGAAAAGACCTAGCGAAGGACTGCTAGGCTGGCGAAGGACTGCCAGAAGAAAAGACCTAGCGAAGGGCTGCTAGGCACCAAGCAAAGGGAAGCTTGGCAACTCAAGACCTGGCGAAGGACTGTCGGGCAAAAGTCCAACTGGAGGATCCGGTTGGCACCAGGTAAACTCTCCCGATAGGAGTAGGTGAGGACGCGTTCCCCTTGAGGGAACATTAGGCGTCGGTTCGACCTAGGGCTCCATTTTGGAGACCCAAAGTCAGAACCAAGACAGCCAAGGCTGTGTAAAATTAACTTATTAATTGCTGTTTTGGACTAACCCTGGATGCAGGACCGAAGGACTGTGTTTCTGCAGCTCAGAGAGCCTCAAAGGAGTGAGGCAGTAGCTGAGCAGGGCGCCCCGGATGTTTCGGGCGCCCCAGAGTCAACCCAAAGTCAGCAGAGCAAGTAAACGCCCCGACAGCAGCACATTTGGGGGCGCCCCGCGCGCATCGGGCGCCCCGCGTGTCGCGGGCGCCCCCAGTGCCACGCCGACTATCAGCTGCCCTCGCGAAGCCAAAGGATGAGGCTTTGACCGGTCAACCCGGGCGCCCCGCGTGCTCGGGGCGCCCCGGTCAAAGCTGATCCCGAAGATGAAGAGATCAGCCTTGACCGAAGCGATCATCGGATCGGAAGCCACGTGGGGGCGCCCCCGTCGACCAGGGCGCCCCCAGACCCTATATAAAGGGCCCTCGACCTCCTTCTTGAAGAATCAATAACTGCGACTTTCATACGCTCTTCTGCTTCCACGAGACGCTCCAGAAATCTTCCAACTCGAGCTCTGACGACGTCCTGCTGTATCAATACTCCGATCTACACCGGACGTCGGTAACGAAATATTCATTTAAGTTTACGAAGCTAATTCTGTAATACTTGTGATTGTAAACTTTCTCGAACGTATAGAATTGCCCGCAGAAAACGGTCAACGACCGTGGGCCTTGGAGTAGGAGTCGACACAGGCTCCGAACCAAGTAAAACGATCGTGTTAGCATTGTTATTGTGTCTTATTTCCGCTGCGCACTAACTCTTTTTAAATCCGAACGAATTGCGACATTCACCCCCCCTCTCTCGCAACTCTCGATCCAACAAGTGGTATCAGAGCGGGGTTATTTAAAGTTGGTGCAACCACCACTTTGAAATTTTTTTCGGATTTTTTTCGCTTTATTTTTCAAATAAATAATATCTGTGAGTGTATTTAAAATATCCTTACGCCTTTTTCAATTCTGAATTCTCATTTTCTCACCATAAGTCAGAATTGATAAAAGAATCAATTTGTGAAAACTTGTCGTAAATTTTTTTATTATTATTTTAATATTTTTCCTCGAAATTTGTGCTTTCTTAATTCGAGAAATTTTTTTCTTACTTTTTCTTCATTAATCAAAATTGTTAAGGTCAACATTTTCAAAAAATTTTTATTATTATTTTATCTCGAAATTCGTGCAAACACCTTTTGAGCTTATTTTTCTCTCTCTCCCGCACTACTAATCCAAGACCAAGTCTTGGTACATCTCTATTTTTTTTCCTTGTGTGCAAGATTTATCCTTAATGGCCAATCAAGAATGGAACAGTGTTCATCCGCCTCTATTCTCTGGCGAGAACTTCAGAACCTGGAAAAGTCTAATGGAATCCCACCTGAAGGACAATCTAGATCTCTGGTTGATAATTCAAACAGGGTTCCACCTCCCTACAGAAGATAGACTATCAATTGCATGGGACAAACTGGATGAACCAACCCTCAACCAAATTGAGACTGATGCAAGAGCAACTGCAATTCTTCAATGCGGTCTAACTAACGAACAACTCAAGCTAGTTGGATCCTTCAACTGTGCTAAAGAAATGTGGGAGAAACTAATCAACCTACACGAAGAGAGCTCCGACATTGAGGTACTTGATGTCCAAGCACAGATAGCCAAATCAGAATCTGAACTCGAATCCAGAATCGAAATCGAACCAGTAGAATCAGACGACGAACTGACTAAGACGGTAACTAATTTTGAATCTTTTTCTAAATTAGAATTGAATAATCAAATAGATACTATAATGGTCGAGAAAGGTATAAGTTTTATTGCAGGGAAAACTCCAAGAGAACTGCAAAAGAGGCCTCAACTAGAACCTGAGTCCAACTCAGACTCAGAATCTGACGACAAAGAAAGGTATCCTCGGAAACTTGTCCGGTTAGCTCGCGACCACTACAAAATACTGAGGAAACAATCAAGCAAAGGGAAGATGACTAAAATCATGGGTGAGACCTCCAAAAGGGAATCAAATGGTAAATTTACAGTATTTAATAATCCATTATTTACTATGAACAACATGATTAATTCATATGAAAATGTAATTCATAACATTGCTTATTTCGAAAATCTAGAATATTATTACCATTTTGAAGTGACTTAAATAATTTTTTTATTAAATTGCATGTTTGATTGATTGATTGTTTATTTAATTTCTGCAATTTACCATGCTTAGACTTAGGTTTAGTTAGCTTAAGGACTTAACCAATTACTTGAAATTTGAAAACATAGTATTGGGAGGAGGTGAGATGATAGTACGTTGGGGAAACCAACTCTAATAAGATCAAGTCTACTTGGTCTCTTTAGACTGGTGAAACCAGCCGAAGCTACCGATCCAAGACCCAAGCTAGTTAGACCAGAAAATGACCTAATTTAATTTGAAAATGAAAATTCATTAAAAGGCTTTGTCAAGGAAAGGGTGGATGATCCCATAAGGCTACGGCCAAAGAAGGCCTAGTGCCTCGCCAAGACCTGGAAGCCAATTTCTGAAATTCAAATTCAAATTATCTTTTGTCAAATTCGAATCTAACACAAATTTCAAATAATTATAGATTCTAATCTGTTTTCAAAATTTCTATTTTTCAAACTTATTCTGTTTCAAAAATCACTTAATCAGTGTTCAAAATTTCTGCTTTCTACACTTATTTTTTTAAAATCTGTTTTCAAAATTAAATAACTTTTTTCAAAATAAATGAAAATTCCTTTTCAAAATTAATTTTTACCTTCAAACCTGTCCCACAAGAACTTTTAAGGCTAACTGTTTGAAAACCCTAGATTGGGTGAGACAGGAAAATTAAGTTCAAATTAAAATTTCTTTTATGTTGTGTTTTAATTTAGAGGATAATTCCAACATAGTCAAACCATGATTAACATAGTCAAACCTTAGTCAACTGAGTCAAACATGGTCAAACCTAGTCAACACTAAAGCCCCTTAAGAAATTTAGATAAAAGTCAGACGATATCGGATACATGGGAAGTTTCCTTTAATATTTTTCAAAAATTGATTCAAAAGCCTTCGAATATTACTATCTATTTGAAAAATTATTATCATTTCAAAATGTTCTTCGAAAACTGTGTTATCATTCCAAATTGTGTTGAAAATTACTATACTCAAAATTATCTTCATTCCAGATTGAATTTTCTAAAATTATCTTCTTGAAAATTACTATACTCAAAACTATACTCTTTTGATTTTAATAAACCCTAAAGACACAGAGGAAGGTCCATTTCATGATCCACTAGGACTCCTAGGAAGTGTCAAATTTAGGGGGAGTTTGATTTAAAAGAAGAATTTTTGAAATTTTTTTTGGTAATTATTTTAAAGTTATTAGATAATTCTTATAATTTAAATCAAACCCTAAAACTCAGAGGAAGATCACTTGTAGTCAACAAGCTTCCTAGGACTGGGTTAAGTTTAGGGGGAGATCAAGAATTGGTGAAAATTTTTCAAAATATATGTTTTCATGCACTGCAAGTTTAAAATCCTTTTGAAAACATAAATAATTTTTCATTCAAAATATTATTATTATTGCGGCCTATGAAATTGCTTTTGAAATAATATTTACTTGGGTTGGCGAATTTCCAGGACACTTAGGGAAATGTCCTTGTAATCAACAAGGTTTCCTAGGATTGTGTCAGACTGGAAAAGAAACCTAGTCAAGTAAAATATTTTATTTTCAAAAGGCATAATACTTTTCAAAAATTACTCATATCTTTCAAAGTCTAATATTTTTCTAAAAGTACTTATGTGTTTCAAATCATAATTTATTTCAAAAGTACTTATGTCTTCAAAAATGCATAATATCTTTCAAAAAGTACTGTTATTTTTCAAAATATAATATTTCCAAAAGTACAAATATTTTTCAAGGCAAAAATGTTCTAAGTGCGTGAAGCTTTTAAAGATTTACCTACAAATACATTTTTTAAAATGGATTTAATCTAGAAATTTAAGTTTTTTTTATGCCTTCAAAATTATTCTAAGTATCTTTTTGCTTTCAAAATTCATAGGCTCTGATACACAAACATTCTCCTTATCACTTCCTTCAAAATATTATTCTTAATTGAACTTAAAAATGGTCTAAGGAGAAGAATTTAACATTAAGGGGGAGAGATAGGAAAGAAAAGAAGGAATCAAATTTTTCAAATTTGAATTTCAAAAACATCCGAAGTACTTAATTTTTTCAAAATCAATTTAAGTACTTGATTTTTTACTTAATTTTTTTAAATACAACTTAAGTACTTAACATTTTTTTCCAATTACTTAACTATTTCTTTCAAAAATTATTTCTAAGTCTTTCTCAAAAATTATTTCTAAGTACTTAACAATTCCTTTCAAAAATTTATTTCAAGTATTTAAATGAGTTTAGTACTTAACTATTTTTAAACCAAGTACCTGACACTTAATTTTTCAAACTTCTCAAAAGTACTTGCTTTATACTTGAAAATTATCTAAGTGTAAAAAGTTTTGAAAATATTTTTACTCTGTTTTTGAAATACTTTGTCAAAAACATGAAGCACTTAGAAAAACTCATAAATCCCTGTTAGATACCTTGTTCACCCATGCCTGTTTTTGATATATGTCAAAGGGGGAGGAAAGGTCAAAGTTAAGAGTTGTAAATACAAGTATTCAGGGTTTTAGGGGGAGTATGAAAAATAAATATTTTTTTTCAACTCTACATTTATTCTATTCATAAATAGTTATACTTCATTGCTTAACCTTTTGTGCTTAAACATTTATAAGTGTTTCCTTAACTTTGAATTGTGTTGCCATAATCAAAAAGGGGGAGATTGTTGGTGCAGGAAGCACCAGATCGAACCTTATTTTGATATTGGCAAAGGATTCAAAGTTAAGGGTTGTTTGTTATCTAACAATGCTACTTGAGTGTACAGGAAAAGCCCTAGCGAAGGACTGCTAGGCCCTGGCGAAGGGCTGCCAGAAGAAAAGTCCTAGCGAAGGACAGCTAGGCCCTGGCGAAGGACTGCCAGAATGGAAAAGCCCTAGCGAAGGATTGCTAGGTCCTGGCGAAGGACTGCCAGAAGAAAAGCCCTAGCGAAGGAATGCTAGGCACTGGCGAAGGACTGCCAGACAGCAGAAGCCCTAGCAAAGGACTGCTAGGCACTGGCGAAGGACTGCCAGAAGAAAAGACCTAGCGAAGGACTGCTAGGCTGGCGAAGGACTGCCAGAAGAAAAGACCTAGCGAAGGGCTGCTAGGCACCAAGCAAAGGGAAGCTTGGCAACTCAAGACCTGGCGAAGGACTGCCGGGCAAAAGTCCAACTGGAGGATCCGGTTGGCACCAGGTAAACTCTCCCGAGAGGAGTAGGTGAGGACGCGTTCCCCTTGAGGGAACATTAGGCGTCGGTTCGACCTAGGGCTCCATTTTGGAGACCCAAAGTCAGAACCAAGACAGCCAAGGCTGTGTAAAATTAACTTATTAATTGCTGTTTTGGACTAACCCTGGATGCAGGACCGAAGGACTGTGTTTCTGCAGCTCAGAGAGCCTCAAAGGAGTGAGGCAGTAGCTGAGCAGGGCGCCCCGGATGTTTCGGGCGCCCCAGAGTCAACCCAAAGTCAGCAGAGCAAGTAAACGCCCCGACAGCAGCACATTTGGGGGCGCCCCGGATGTTTCGGGCGCCCCGCGCGCATCGGGCGCCCCGCGTGTCGCGGGCGCCCCCAGTGCCACGCCGACTATCAGCTGCCCTCGCGAAGCCAAAGGATGAGGCTTTGACCGGTCAACCCGGGCGCCCCGCGCGCTCGGGGCGCCCCGGTCAAAGCTGATCCCGAAGATGAAGAGATCAGCCTTGACCGAAGCGATCACCGGATCGGAAGCCACGTGGGGGGCGCCCCCGTCGACCAGGGCGCCCCCAGGCCCTATATAAAGGGCCCTCGACCTCCTTCTTGAAGAATCAATAACTGCGACTTTCATACGCTCTTCTGCTTCCACGAGACGCTCCAGAAATCTTCCAACTCGAGCTCTGACGACGTCCTGCTGCATCAATACTCCGATCTACACCGGACGTCGGTAACGAAATATTCATTTAAGTTTACGAAGCTAATTCTGTAATACTTGTGATTGTAAACTTTCTCGAACGTATAGAATTGCCCGCAGAAAACGGTCAACGACCGTGGGCCTTGGAGTAGGAGTCGACACAGGCTCCGAACCAAGTAAAACGATCGTGTTAGCATTGTTATTGTGTCTTATTTCCGCTGCGCACTAACTCTTTTTAAATCCGAACGAATTGCGACATTCACCCCCCCCCCTCTCTCGCAACTCTCGATCCAACAGGCTATACACACAATAGGGGGTGCCCTACAAAGCCCGCTCTTTGGGGGAAAGATCATCCCAGACATGCTAAATAGTTATTGCACACAAGTCGGAGCCGGGTTTCAATAACTGGTCTTTCTTCAACTGCTTGATGGCCGTAAAAGCCCTGTTTGAGGCTCTTAAATGCTTGTGCAGCTACTAGATCGGCGTACTCCTCTGACTCCAAATATTTGGCCTTGTATGCCGCCTCAATTTGGGATACTTGAAGTATAGGATCCCTCTGCTGCTGTTATACCCTGGCTTCGGCTTCTGCCTTGGCAAGCTTCAATGTCTCCACCTCTAGGAGCAGACGCGCCTGAACCTCTTGTACTTCGTGAAGCTTCTGGGTAGTAGAAGCAGCTTGCGCGTTAGCTTGGATTACTTGATCCTGGAGATCGACTGCATAAGAGCTCGACAGTTCCAAGTCGTGTTCTCGCAAAGCCATCAAGCGCTCTTGTTATGTGCCCCGGTCCTCCAGGATCTTCTTAGTAGACTCCAGGAGGGCAACTTGATCAGATAGCTCCCCAGTGCGAGCCCGGAGCTGCTCCCACTCCTGTGATAGTTTCTGCAAATCCTCTTCTAGTACCTAGTTCCTCTTGGACCCCAGGCGTTCCCGGAGTTTGTACCCATGCAGGGTATCCTCGGTCGCTATTAAGGTGGACAGGTAATGATCAGCTTTCTCTCGAAGGGCCTGGCTAAACTCCAACTGCAGGAGGCCGACCTTACGAGCCCGGCCGATTTCTGCCTCAGTATCCACCACTCGCCGCAGGAGATCCTCAGTGACCCCTCGGACATGCAGCAGGCGGCTCGTGGCCGCACAGTTAGAAGCAACCTATGGGGCAAATACAGATAGCCAGTAAAAGGATGTCGAGATGAAGTGAAGAGTACGCGCCAGATATTTACCGCCAGTAAAGATTGATGCAACATGCCCAGGTAGTGGGCTGATCCGGCTACCCGCCACGGTAGAATCGGAGTCCCCTCAGCAGGGGGCTCTGACGGGCCAGGGGTGTCACAGGGGTGGGGAAGGTCTCCCTCTGAACCTGAAACGCTTGGTGATGCCTATGTAGTGACTCCCTCTATGCGAATAGACTGAGAACTGTCGGTCATTTTCTTCATCGCTAAGGGAACCTTCTGGTGGGAGCGTGGCAGCCCTGTTGGCACCCCCTTGCCGCGAGGAAGGTCAGCCGTAGGGGTTATGGCATCGGTAACGGGAGGAGACATAACAATGACGGGGGATGAGAATCCTGCCCCGACGATCGGAGACTGGGAGGCCGCATCCTCGGAGGTAGCCGAGCGCAAGCCTTTCTTCAATAGTTTCAAGGGGCGATCCCATTGGGATCGCCGTTCTCACCGTTTCTTTCCAGGCACAGGGACGGCAGAAGGCACATTAGACGGAGAAGACGCCTCTTTTTCCTATGAAGCCTCCGGAATGGTGGCTGGGGGCCCCCTTTAAAGATCAGGGGCGACACCAAGATGTCATCGCCGCGGGGAACCTCTGGCACTGCTGGGCCCACTGACAGCTCTCCCTCCCCTTCGTCGCCTCGGAGGGGATTCTTGCGGGGGTCGAAGATACTAACCCGGGGATCAATGCTTGTTCATTAGCCTGGTCCCACTTTAGGAACTTATTCTTCACAAGAGGGAACATGATGTCGCCTGCAAGGTAAAAGGCAGGAGGGCATCAACACACATTAACCGAGCACTATACCAGGTGTAAAGTAACTCACGTAGGTTGGAGCTGAGGGGGGGGGTAATCTTCAGACTAATCTCTGCCCGATAAAGGAGCTCCTCGCACTGCACCAACTAGAGCCCATGGAATTCCATCCCAGTCAAGATACTCTTAGCCCTCTGATATCCCGCAACCTGTTGAAAATCACCCAGGTCGGGGGTAGGGGGCAAGTTCTCCGTCCAATGGATGTCGCTGAAAGTGCGCTTGGGAAGCCGAATGTAGAAAAATCTTTCCTTCCTGTAGCGACCCGCCTTCTCTGCCTTAGACGGCCCGCTACTTCTTCTACTTCTTGACTCTAATGCACGACTAAAAATGCGGAAATCTTTTTTTTTTCTTTTTAATCTATCTGAGAATGATATTCTAACTTAAATAGTCATGCATGATACCGTGTCACACTTTCTTTCTCAAAAACTCGTAAGAACATACTTATTGAAACTTGCCTCGCTCAACTCAGCTTGCGGATATCAGTCGACTGGTACTGTACCAGTCGACTGGTACGCCTGAAATCTGAATATTCAGATTCGAAACTTAGTTTCCAAAAGCCACCAAATTTATAGATTCAAGCCATAACAAGACACAACACCATTTCTATACTCTATACCAGTTTTCTGAACAATTTAGCCAATCAAAACGAATCCATAAACTTGAATTTAGGACTTTTGCGGAATTTAGCAAGTTATGAAAAATCTACATAGACTTTAAGCTAGAGTTTGTACCAAACTTAACTTCTAACCATTGATACTCATCACACAAAATTCTGAAACATCCCTAAGGCATAATCAAATGAGAAAGCAACTTTTCTAAACATACTTAAGCAATAAAAACTTGATTCAAAGGGAAATTAATACTATCTTGGCACATGCATCTATTTCTCTAACAAAGTATCAATATTTCAAACTACTCACACTTCTACTCATCCAATGCAATCATAAGGATATGTATGCTAAATGAAATGACATGGAATCTTTACTCTAAGAAATTGAGCATGTAAAACTATCCAAAGCTTAAATGTTCGCTAAACTCCATAAAGCAAGAACTTGAAATTTGAATAAACTAAAACATTGTAATTCAAATAACTAAATTGTCTCGTCTCAAGGATCTCTCCAAAATCAGCCACCACACACACTTTACTCAGCACCGCCTCGTCGCCTTCCTTCAGAATTGCTTGCCTTTACCTTTATCTGCAGTAAGAGGAAATGCAACTAGTAAGCAAAAAGCTTAGTAAGTACTATCTAGCTCACAAAATCTCGAAATGTGCAAACATGCTTCTTGAACAATATGAAAATCATATGAGATACTTATATGCTTGAAAGAAAACTAAGAACATGTATAACTCAAAACATGCATACTCAAGCATTAATAAATCTCAATTTACTTTTCTTGGCTCAACTTAAAACTTTAGCTATTCTTTAACTTTTTGAAAACTCTTTAAACTTTAGAAACTTTGCTAAAGCATATACTTGAAAATAATAATCACTTGGATCCATTGAAGACGTAAGTACCATCTAATGCGCGTTCCCTAAAAGGTTGGGGTAGCGAGCCACCAATCCTAATAGAGCAGACCTTGGTCTACCAGGGCCAAGACCTTGGAATTGGACACCTGGATTTCTTTAACGACGCCCTTGGACGCCGGGTACTGGCCTTAGAAAATAAAATAGCTTTTTTTTTTTCTTTTCTTTCTTATCTGTAAATGCCTTGGCATTTTCTTGAGCACCTTGCTTGCTAAAATCCCTAAGTCTTGACTTTTGGGGATTTCTTAAGGCCTTGGCCTTTTCTTTTCTTATCTTTATCTTCTCTTTTCTTTTCTCATAGCTTTTCTTGGACCCTAACCTCATATAGGGCACTCAATAAAATATATAAGCATATAATGAACTAAGATCACATGCAAAAATCTTAACAAGAAGTAAATATCTCTTTTAAAAACTTTTAAGGGAAATTCTTGCGGAAAAACCGCCTCTTACTGCAGGTGAGCAGTACTTACATTGATATCTTGGACTTACAACCAAGATTGACGTCTAGGGCTCGGGAGAAACTTGAGATCTCGGAGAATTCTTCGCGCCTACGCGTTCCTCTCGTCGCGGGGATCCCGAATATAGGAATATCTCTCGGAGGAGAGCCTTGGCCGGCTCTCTTGGCCTTGATGTTGGTCGACGTCGCCCAAGAGAGGAAAAGGGAGGCTGTCTCGCGCGGCTAGGGTGAGGAAGAGAGAAAACCAAAAATCCAATTTCCTCTCTTAACTTATCTATTTATACTTATGGGGCGGATTGACCTAACTATAACTTATCTATTGATTCGCTTATCCTCTATCAACAAAAACGAATTGGCGCAGCTGGTCTGCCCGCTTGTCTCTCACGCGGAGGTGCAGGGTTCGAACTCCTTGTTGTCCATTAAACGTTTTTCCTTTTTTAAATATACTAAACGGACTCGGAAAATTCCATAAAAATATTCTAAAAATCCCTAAAAATATCTAGAATATTTCTAAACCATTTTTAATTAATTCTAAGGACTTTAAGAACTAAAAATGGGAATTTTGGGGCGTTACAATCCCCCATACCTTATGAAAAGTTCGTCCTCGAACTTAGAATAATTCTGGATATCTCTCTCTCATGCTGTCCTCACGTTCCCAAGTAGCCTCTTCATGCTTTTGATTCTGCCAGATGACCTTCACTAGTGGCACTTCTCTGTTTCTTAATCTTTTAACTGCTTTATCCACTATCTGTGTCGGTCTGCTCTCATAACTAAGATCTTCTTGGATCTGTACTGACTGAGGCTGAATCACTTGGCTAGGGTCGTGAATACACTTCTTTAGCATGGAGACATGGAATGTACTGTGGATAGCTGACATATCCTCTGGTAAGTTCAACTCATATGCTACCTTACCAACCCTCCTTATGATCTTGTAGGGTCCTATGTAGCGAGGACTTAGCTTACCCTTTTTACCAAATCTCATCACTCCCTTCATAGGAGCGACCTTGAGAAATACTGAATCTCCAACTTGGAATTCAAGTGGCCTACGACGTGTGTCAGCATAACTTTTCTGTCTACTCTGGGCAGTCTCAATCCTCTGGCGGATCGTCTGGATAGCCTGAGTGGTCTCATCTATAAGCTCAGTCTGGCTGTCTAGTCCTGACTCCATCTCTTTCTTCTCACCAGCTTCTTGCCAACATATGGGTGATCTGCATTTCCTGCCATACAATGCCTCATAAGGTGCCATCCTGATGGTGGCCTAATAGCTATTGTTGTAGGCAAACTCAGCTAAGCACAGAAATTTGCACCAATTACCTTTAAAGTCCAATGCACAAGCCCTGAGCATGTCTTCTAAAATCTGATTTACTCTCTCTGTTTGTCCATCTGTCTGGGGATGGAAAGCTGTGCTGAACTGAAGTCTGGTGCCTAGGGCGTCCTGAACACACCTCCAAAAATGGGAGATGAACCGCCCATCTCTGTCAGAAACGATCGACTTCGGAACTCCGTGAAGTCTGATTATTTCTTTCACGTACAGCTGTGCTAAATGCTCTACTGAGTGCGACACCTTGATGGCTAGAAAGTGGGCAGACTTGGTCAATCTGTCCACTATCACCCAAATTGCATCGTGTCCATGGGTGGTTCTTGGAAGACCTGTGATAAAGTCCATGGATATTTCTTCCCACTTCCACTCTGGAATGGGAAGTGGCTGTAGAACTCCTCCTGGTCTCTGGTGTTCTGCTTTGACCCTCTGGCAGGTCAAGCAGGTACTGATATATCTGGCCACGTCTCGCTTGAGTCCAGACCACCAGAACCTCTTCTTTAAATCTTGGTACATCTTGGTAGAACCAGGATGCATAGAGTACGGGGTACTGTGGGCTTCTTCTAAAATATTCTTTCTTAGTTCCTCATCATTGGGGACGCAAAGGCGGTCTCCAAGATAGAGGATGCCACTATCTGATACTCGAAACTCTGAATTTTCTGCCTCTTGGATCTCCTGCTTGATCTTCTGGATCTCTGGGTCTTGACTTTGCTTTCTTTGTATATCCACAAGCAGGGTTGACTCTAGAGTCAATGCAGAAAGTTGCCCAATTATTACCTCGACTCCAAAATCCTTTATTTCTTTCTGAAGTGGTAGAGACAGTGATGATAGGGACATCAGTGCTGCACAGGATTTTCTGCTCAGTGCATCTGCCACTTTATTAGCTTTACCTGGGTGGTAGAGGATTTCACAGTCATAATCTTTGACCAACTCTAGCCACCTGCGCTGCCTCATATTCAGTCCTTCTGAGTGAAGAAGTACTTCAAACTCTGATGGTCTGTGAAGATTCTGCACTGCACTCCATACAGGTAGTGTCTCCAGAGCTTCAGTGCAAAAACCACAGCTGCTAGCTCAAGGTCGTGGGTAGGGTAATTCTTCTCATAGTCCTTGAGCTGTCTGGAGGCATATGCTATTACTTTACCGTCTTGCATGAGGACAGCTCCAAGGCCCATCTTGGATGCATCACTGTAGATGTCAAAGGCC
>JAGFNQ010002376.1:0-22516 GCA_024364735.1 Boesenbergia rotunda | reverse complement strand
TAACCTTCAGCTGATGATACCCAGAACGCAGATCTATCTTCAAGAACACTGTAGCCCCTTTGAGTTGATCAAATAAATCATCTATTCTAGGAAGGGGGTACTTGTTCTTGATGGTCACCTTGTTCAGAGCTCTGTAGTCTATGCACAGACGCACAGACCCATCCTTCTTCTTGACGAAAAGTACAGGAGCTCCCCAAGGTGAATGACTAGGGTGGATGAAACCCTTGTCAAGCAGCTCTTGCAATTGTTCTTGTAATTCTTTCAGTTCTGCTGGTGCCATGCGATAAGGTGCCTTCGAAATTGGGTTGGTTCCTTGGGCCAACTCAATTTCAAACTCAATTTCCCGATTGGGAGGGAGTCCTGGTAACTCTTCAGGAAACACCTCAGGATAGTCACAGACTACCCTCACTTCTTCTCTCTTCAATCCTTCTCCTTGACTCGCATCCACTATATGAGCTAGAAACCAGAGCACCCCTTCTCTAACATTCTCTGAGCTTGTAAGGTAGGTAGGAACCTATTTATCTTTCTCCTTGGGTCTCCAATAAACTCAACCGAAGGTTCTGCTTCTGGTGTGAACTTGACTTTTTCTTGCGGCAGTCTATAGAAGCATTATACTTGCTCAAGAAGTCCATTCCTAAAATGACATCGTAATCCTTCATCTCAAGGACTAACAAGTCACTGTAGAGCTCTCAGTTGGAAATCTAGATTGATACTGCCCTTAGCCTTTCAGTAGAGGCCATTACTTCCCCTGACGGTAAGGTTGTTAAGAACTTCATCGTTCAACCTTTCTGGTGGCCTTTATACTGTTTAAGTAGTGCTCAGTGATCAAAGCACTACTTATTAGTTCCTCGGAGGTTTGTAGCCTCTTAACACCGCTAGCCCCCCTTCAACGCTATCTCAGGCCTTAACATCTTGAGCATTAGCCTAACTATCTCTTTTTCTGTGCTAACTAGCTCTGGGCACAGATGAGCTAACCGCTTAAACATCTTCACTGCTTCATCCACGGATAGTTCTCCTTGTCTGAACTCCGTGAATTCATCATAATGCTTATTGGTTACTTGCATGTGAGAGTATTCTTCGAAGAACTCAGTCTCGAAGTCGGCCCATGTCATCTGGCTGACATTTCTCTTGGCCTTGACTCTCTTCCACTATATTCTAGCATCTCCCGTAAGGCAGAAAGATGCACACTTTATCTTCTCTACCTCATGCCAGTCCAGTAGCCCTACTATTCTTTCCAACGTTTTGAACCATGCTTAAGCATCCCATGGTTTGCTTGTGCCTGGGAAGTTCCCTGGCTTCAGTTTCTCCTACTGAATGAGGTACGCTTCTTGCCTTCTAGGAGCTTGCTCCTCGTTTTGGACCTTTCTAGGACGTCCTCAAATGTATAACTTAACACTTAATGGTAATGTTCCCAACTTGCTTTAGGATATAACAAGACCTTGGTCTTGATTCTTATCTCATTTCTTAGTCCTAGAACTCGTTCTAGGGCTTAGTAAGACCTTGGTCTTACTCAAAACTTTTATCAAGCACCATGCGTGCCATAATCCCAAAACTTACTTTTGGGCAAATCAAGTAAGTACTTAAGCATTTCTCTAATATCCATTCTAGGGATTAAACATGATTCCGTGGTACTAAGGTATTAAACATGCTTCCTTATTCTATGCACATATGAGTAAGTACTTAAGCATTTCTCTATACTGAAGTTAAGTAAAGGAGCAATAGAAAAACTGAAACTTAAAGCTTTCTTACTTGAAGATGGCAAGGTTGATGCTGATGTGTGTGTGATGCTGGAGAATGGGAACTGCTCTGATACCACCTATAGCGACCCGCCTTCTCTGCCTTAGACGGATCGTTACTTTGTCTACTTCTTGACTCTAATGCACGACTAAGAATGCGGAAATCTTTTTTTTTTCTTCTCAATTTAAATCTATCTATGATATACTAACTCTAATAGTCATGCATGATACAATGGCATACTTCCTTTCTCTAGAGCTTCACTGTAACGGTACCAGTCGACTGCCCTCTGACCAGTCGACTGGTGTCGGCCACGGAAAATTCCTGGGCGCGGCACCAGTAGTCGACTGATGCATCGAACAGAATCTACTGTTCGATAGGCCAGTCGACTGATACTGAACCAGTCGACTGGCACGCCTGGAAATCTGAATTTCAGATTCGAGGCCTTGTTTCAAAACTCCACCAAACCTATACTTTCAAGCCATACAAAATCATGACACCATTTCTATACTCTATACTAGTTTTCTAAACAATTTAGCCAATCAAAACGAATCCATAAACTTGAAATTAGGACTTTTGCGGGATTTAGCAAGTTATGAAAGTCTATATAAACTTTAGGCTAAAGTTTGTACCAAACTTAACTTCTAACCATTGAAACTCATCACACAAAATTCTATAACATCACTAAGGCATTATGAAATGAGAAAGCAACTTTTCTAAGCATAATTGAGCAATAAAACTTAATTCAAAAGGGAAACTAGCACTATCTTGGCACATGCATCAATAACTCCAATAAAGTATCAATATTCTAAACTACTCACACTTCTACTCATCCAATGCAATCATAAGGATATGTATGCTAAATAAAATGACATGGAATCTTTACTCTAAGAAATTGAGCATGTAAAACTATCCAAAGCTTAAACGTTCGCTAAACTCCATAAAGCAATAACTTGGAATTTGAATAAACTTAAACATTGTAATTCAAATAACTAAATTGTCTCGTCTCAAGGATCTCTCCAAAATCAGCCACCACACACACGTCGCTCAGCATCGCCTCATCGCCTTCCTTCAGAATTGCTTGCCTTTACCTTTATCTGCAGTAAGAGGAAATGCAACTAATAAGCAAAAAGCTTAGTAAGTACTATCTAGCTCACAAAATCTCGAAATTGTGCAAACATGCTTATTAAACAAGGTGAAATCACATGAGATACTTTTTATGCTTGAAAGAAAACTAAACTAAACATGTATAACTCAAAACATGCATACTCAAGCATTAATAAATCTTAACTCACTTTTCTTGGCTTAACTTGAAACTTTAGCAATTCTTTAACTTTAAATCTTTCTTTAACTTTTGAAAACTTCTTTAAACTTTAGAAAACTTTGCTAAAGCATATACTTGAAAATAATAATAACTTGGATCCACTGAAGACGTAAGTACCATCTCATGCGTGTTCCCTAAAAGGTTGGGGTAGCGAGCCACCAATCCTAATAGAGCAGACCTTGGTCTACCAGGGCCAAGACCTTGGAATTGGACACCTGGATTTCTTTAACGACGCCCTTGGACGCCGGGTACTGGCCTTAGAAAATAAAATAGCTTTTCTTTCTTTTCTTTCTTATCTTTAAATGCCTTGGCATTTTATCGAGCACCTTGTGTGCCCAAATCCCTAAGTCTTGACTTTTGGGGATTTCTTAAGGCCTTGGCCTTTTCTTTTCTTATCTTTATCTTCTCTTTTCTTTTCTCATAACTTTCTTAGCCCCTAATCTCATATAGGGTGCTTAATCAAACTTATACAAGCATATAATGAACTAAGATCACATGAAAAATCTCAAACTAAAGGTAAATGTCTCTTTTAAAACTTTTAAAGAAAATTCTTGCGGAAAAACCGCCTCTTACTGCAGGTGAGCAGTACTTACATTGATATCTTAGACTTACAACCAAGATTGACGTCTAGGGCTCGGGAGAAACTTGAGATCTCGGAGAATTCTTCGTGCCTACGCGTTCCTCTCGTCGCGGGGATTCCGAATATTGGAAGATCTCTTGGAGGAGAGCCTTGGCCGGCCCTCTAGAGCTTGGTGTTGTTTCGCCCAAGAGAGGAGAGGGGAAGGGTCGGCGTGAGGGTTTGGAGAGGAGAGAAATAAAACTTCTCTCTTTAATTATCTATTTATACTTATGGGGTGGATTGACCTAACTACAACTTATCTATTGGTTCGCTTATTCTTTATCAACAAAACCAACTAGCCTAGCTGGTCCGCCCACTCCTCTCTCAAACCGCAAGTGACTGGTTTGATTCTCACCTACGCGATTTTCTGTTTATATCCCTTTTTGCCACTTTCGTTTACGGAAAAATTCCATAAAAATATCCATAAATTCGGAATAAATTCTAAGATATTTCTAAAATTAGTTTCGAGAATTTTCGGGCGTTACAGGGGAACGCGTCCTCACCTACTCCTCTCGGGAGAATGTACCTGATGCCGACTGCTCCTTTGGTTGGACTTTTGCCTGGCGGTCCTTTGCTAAGTCTTGGATACCGAGCTGTCCTTCGCCCGGAGCCTAGCATTCCTTCGCTAGGGCTTCAGTCCCAAGCTATCCTTCGCCTGGCACCTAGCAATCCTTCGCTAGGGCTTGGATACTGGGAATCCTTCGCCAGTTGCCTAGTAGTCCTTCGCTAGGGCTTGGATACTGGCAGTCCTTCGCCAGTTGCCTAGCAGTCCTTCGCTAGGGCTTGGATACTGGCAGTCCTTCGCCAGTTGCCTAGCAGTCCTTCGCTAGGGCTTGGATAATGGCAGTCCTTCGCCAGTTGCCTAGCAGTCCTTCGCTAGGGCTTGGATACTGGCAGTCCTTCGCCAGTTGCCTAGCAGTCCTTCGCTAGGGCTTGGATACTGGCAGTCCTTCGCTAGGGCTTTGTCTCTGCACACTTGAGTAACAACATTAGATCACACACAATACTTAACTTTGAATCCTTTGCCAATATCAAAACAAGGTTCGATATGGTGCTTCCTGCACCAACAAAATTGAAATTCACCAAACTCAAGTTCAAGAACCTAGGCTCAGTAGCATTTGGCAACAATGCTATACTCAAAGCCATTGAGTCAGGTAACATTGAACTCAAATCTGATTTTGTAATTAAAATGGTACTCTTGGTTGAGAACTTTAAATTTAACTTGCTTAGTATAAGTCAATTATGTGATACTGGCTATGTAGTTACATTCACTAACTCTGACTGCCTGATTAGAAATTTGCAAGGCTCAGAAGTTATGCTTAAGAGCACTAGGAAAAATAACGTTTACACAATAAACCTACCCCTAGTACCTAAATGCTTCTTAACTCAGTTAGAAGAATCAAACCTCTAGCATTGGAGATTAGGTCACACTAATTTAAAACTAATTTCAAAAATCACCCAACTTGGTTTAATTAAAGGAATACCAAAAATTAAGAACCATGAAAACATAATATGTGAATCATGCAACCAAGGTAAACAAACCAGGTCTAATCACAAACAAATTCAATCAGATCTAACTTAAACTACACTTGAGCTCCTGCACCTTGACCTATTTGATTCACATGGAGCCAAGTCACTAAGCGGAAACCGATACTGCTTAGTAATTATCGATGATTACTCTAGGTTTACTTGGGTTAGGTTCCTAAAGACTAAGGATGAAACCCTAAATTTGTTTATTGATTTTTGTAAGATAATTGAAAATCAAAATGATACCAAAATCAAAAGACTTAGGAGTGATCACGGGGGAGAGTTTAAGAATCAAAGGTTCGAGGAATTTTGTAGAATAAACTGATATATTCATGAATTCTCGTGTCCTAGAACCCCCCCCCCCGCAAAATGGGATAGTCGAACGGAAAAATAGAACCCTACAGGAAACCGCTAGGACTATGCTCAACGAATTCAACCTAGCTAATCAATTTTGGGCAGAAGCAATTAGTATGACTTGCTATATCCAAAATAGGGTCCTAATTAACAAAAGACATAATAAAACTCCCTATGAATTATACTACAATAGACTGCCAAACCTACATTATCTAAGGGTCTTTGGGAGCAATGTCCATATCCTAAACACCAAGGACTACCTAGGTAAATTCTAGTCTGAGTCAACCCCAGGGGTCTTCTTAGGATATTCAACAACCAGTAGGGCCTATAGGGTTTACAATAAACAAAGTAACAAAATTGAAGAAACAACAAACCTAATATTTGATGAGGAAATTAATTCAAAATCTGATAATCCAGATCTAAATCCATCAAATATTGATAATGAAGATAATGAACAAATTATTGAACCATCAATTGAACCACTAGTTGAACCTCTAATTGAACTAACTATTGAACCAACTATTGAGTCAATTGAACCAACCCAAGTAGTTGAACCAAATACTGAACCGAACCGTCCAGCCGGACCTGAGGCTGAACCAAGTAATAGAAGAACTAAGAAACCCAGACCCAGTCATCCAACTGATCAAACTGTGGGTGATCCATCCTTAGGAGTCAGAACTAGGTCTTCCTATAGAAATCTTAGTCAGATTGCACTGATTTCGAAAATAAAACCTAAGACTATAGAGGGAGCCTTACCTGATCCTGATTGGATCATAGCAATGCAAGAGGAGTTAGCCCAATTTGAAAGGAACCAAGTCTGGGAACTAGTACCTAAACCTGAGGGCAAATCCATTATTGACACTAAGTGGGTTTTAAGGAATAAGCTAAATGACCAAGGGGAAATAGTTAGAAATAAAGCCCGCTTAGTAGCCAAAGGGTTCAATCAAGTCGAAGGGTTAGACTATGACGAAACCTATGCCCCAGTAGCCAGACTTGAGTCTATTAGAATGTTGCTAGCCTTTGCAGCCCACAAAGGTTTTAAACTCTTCCAAATGGATTTAAGGCCAGCTTTTCTGAATGGGTTTATTAGAGAAGAAGTCTATGTAGGACAACCCCCCGGCTTTTAGGATATAGAAAAGCCTGACTATGTGTACAGACTCAATAAGGCACTGTATGGACTAAAACAAGCACCTAGGGCATGGTATGAATGCCTATCAACCTACCTCATTTATAAGGGATTTAAACAAGGACAAATTGACTCAACTCTGTTTATTAAGACCTTAGAAAAAGATATCTTTATTGCCTAAATCTACGTTGACGATATAATTTTTGGATCCACCAACTCAAATTTCTTAAAAGAATTTATAAAAATAATGGAAAACGAATTCGAAATGAGCTTAGTTGGTGAGCTTAACTTCTTTTTAGGATTACAAATTAAGCAAACTAGGGATGGAAATTATGTCCATCAATCCAAATATGCTAAGGAGTTAATAAAGAAATTTAAAATGGATAACTCCAAAAGCATAAGTACCCCTATAGCCACAAATGTAAAAATAGATAGTGACCCTAATGGTAAGCCTGTAGACCTTAAACGATATAGAAGTATGATTGGTAGTCTACTTTACCTTACAGCCAGCAGACCTGATATCCATTTTGGTATAGGAATGTGTGCTAGATACCAAACCTGTGTTAAAGAAACACACTTAGCAGCCCTAAAAAGAATACTTAGATACATCAAGGGCACCCTAAATGTAGGGATTTGGTATCCTAGGACCTCAGCTTTTGACCTGTCAGGATACTCGGATTCTAACTATGCTGGTTGCAAACTATATAGAAAGAGTACAAGTGAAAGCTACCAACTTTTAGGAAACAGTCTAGTAAGTTGGTGCAGCAGAAAATAACACTGCGTAGCTCTATCCACAACCGAAGCTGAGTATGTTGCTTTAGGAGAGTGTGTAGCACAACTCTTATGGATGATGCACACTCATAAAGACTTCCAGCTTGACTACACCCAAATCCAAGTCTACATTGATAATATAAGTTCGATTAACCTAACTAAGAACCCAATCCAACACTCTAGAACTAAACACATAGAAGTTAAACACCACTTCGTAAGAGATCATGTAGCCAGGGGTGAGATAGTCCTAAAGTATGTTGACTCAAAATCCAATTTAGCTGATATATTCACCAAACCCTTACCTGAGTCTGAATTCAGCTCACTAAGAAGGCAGTTAGGGTTATGCTTGGTAGAATAGGACTGCTCTAATTATGTTTCTTTTCAAAAACTTGGTATCATTTTTTTAAAATAATTTCTTATTTAATTTGAAAAATCATTTTTATTTATTTAAAATAATTTTCTAACTTAGTTTTTTTCAAAACTTACCCACTTCAAAACTAGAGCTTTTTCGCAAATGGACTTAGCCTAGGCCCTAACCCTAGAACTGCATGCACCTATAGATCTAGAAGCCAGCATCTCACAAGCACCCTAGGGTACTTTTGATTGATAACCTAGACTGGGTTGAGATGCTTAGGTTTTTGCCTTAATTCAAGATGCTTTAAGTCAGTGCATCTGCAGTAATTGGGGCATTAAATACCAATTAAATAGTAATCAGGTTAAGTGTCAAGCTTAAAAAATCTAACTTGATCAAATCACTTAACCTGACTAATCCTAGCGAAAGCTGCTATTTATAAACAGTTAGTATGTAGCTGACTGGGTTAGACAGGACCTGAAAGAAGAAATTCAAATTGATTTGGTCCAGTTTAAACTTAGAATTGGTTCGGTACAACACCTTACTTTGATTACTCATTTTTCTTGTTATATTTTTTTTAATATATAGCAAAGGGGGAGAGATTGGAATGGAGAGGAAAGAAGGTTTTAAAATTTAATTTTTTTTCAAATTAAATCTTTTTTCCAAAAACTTATATCTTCTTTTTCAAAAAATAAAGTTTTCTAAGTACTTAAGTTCTTTTTGAAAAGTTAATTTGTTTGTTGTTTACAAAATTATTCTATGTACTTACTCTGAAAATTTTTTCTAAGTTATAAATTCAAAATTATGCTTGAAAATTTTTCTAAGTATTAAAACTGCTTGAAAATTTTCTAAATGTTAAAACTTCAAAATCAATTTAGAAAATTTTTCTAAAGTGTAAAAACTAAGTGTTTCGAAAATTCTTCCTTAACTCAAAAGTGTTTTCAAAAATTATTTTTAAGTACTTACTCTAAAAAAAATTTTCTGGTGGAAAATTTTCTAAGTGTTAACTTCAAAAATGTGTTGAAAATTTTCTAAGTGCTAAATATGGTGGAAAATTTTCTAAGTGCCCAACTCAAAATATTTAGGAAAAATTTTCAAACTTAAAAATCCCGTTTTGAAAAATTTCTAAGTATTGAAAACCTGAAAAAATCTCAACAAAGACTTAGAAACTTTTTCAAAAACCCCACGAATGTTTGAAAAACTCAAGGGGAGATTTCTTCCAGGGGGAGGAAATTAAAACTGATACATTACCTATTTTTCTATTGTTTAACTTAACTTTTTTAACTGGGTTGCCATAAATCAAAAATGGGGAGATTGTTCATTCAGGCAGCACCTAAGTCGAACCTAGGTTTTGATAATGGCAAAGGGTTCAAGAGTTAAGATGTTATTGTGGTCTAATTTGTTTACTAAGTGTGCAGGAAGAAGCCCTAGGTACACTAGGCAAAGAAGTCCTGGTCGAGGACTGGGCACGAAGTCCTGGCAAGGGGCTGGGCACCAAAGACCTGACCGGAAGTCGGGCAAAGAAGTCCTGGTCAAGGACTGGGCACGAAGACCTGACCGAAAGTTGGGCACGAAGACCTGGTTAGGTGGATCGGGCAAATGTCCAACCGGAGGAGTCGGTTGGCAAAAGGTAAACTCTCCTTCGAGAAGTAGGTGAGGACGCATTCCCCGTCGAGGGAACAGTAGGCGTCGATTCGACCTAGGGTTCCATTTGGGAGATCCGAAGTCAGAATCAAGACAGCTACGGCTATAATAACCACTTATTGTGTTTTTGGGACTAACCTCAGTTGCAGGGTCGAAGGACTGATCATCTGCAAGTCAAGGTTCTTCACTGGGCCTTGGTGCCCGAATGGAGTCAGGCGCCTGAGTGGGCTCAGGCGCCCGTAAGGATACGGGCGCCCAAGGGTGAAGGCAAAAATCAAAAACCAACTGCGAAGCCACTGAACCAAGGCAGATCAGACGCCCGTGAGCTCACGGGCGCCCCAATCAGCTCAGGCGCCCAAGTGGGGAGGATAAGCGCTGACCGAGCCCGCGGATAAGGATTCACTAATCGGAGGGCACGTGTCAGGCGCCCCCAAACCATCAGGCGCCCGATGGAGTACTATAAAAGGGGCTCGTCCCCAAGGCTTCAACAACATAACTTTCTAACGCTCCAAAGCTTTTCATTCAAGCGCTCTGCTCCGGCAAACTCCGACTTCGAGATTCCAGCGCCGACGACGACCCTCTGCTCTGAAGTACTATCCACATCGGGCGTCGGTAACAAAAAGTATAGTTCTTTTCATTTACAGTAATATTCTTGTACTGAAATTTGTAAACCTTTTGCGCGATTATAGAATTGCCCAAAGTAAACGATCAAGGACCATGGGCCTTGGAGTAGGAGTCGACCGCGACTCCGAACCAAGTAAAATACTTGTGTTTCTGTGTGATTGTTTTATTTCCGCTACACGTTTTCTCTTTTCTTAATCCGAAAATGATTTTAACGATATTCACCCCCCCCTCTATCGTTTTTCTTGATCCAACAGTTTTTAACACTTAGAAAAATTTTCCAAAATAATTTTGAAGTTTTTAACACTTAGAAAATTTTCTAAAAGAGTTTTGAATTACTTTACATTTTGAAAAAGGAGATAAAAGTTTTTGAAAAAAAAATAAAATTTGAAAAAAAAATTAAATTTTAACACCTTCTTTTCTCTCGTTTCGAATCTCTACCTCTTTGCCATATATCAAAAAATTATAGCAAAAAATTGAGTAAGGAAGGTAAAAACGCTGTATTGAACCAATTCTAAGCATAAACTGGACCAAATCAATTTAGATTTTCTCTTTCGGAACCTGTCTAACCCAGTTAGCTACTTAGTAATGTTGAGGCAATCGGCCCTTAAATGATTGGAAGATCATGGTTTTGATGTGTGTGGGTGAATATGTTTAAGGTTAGAGTGTTATGTTGTATTTGATGTGTGTGATTAAGTTTACAGGACTTGGAGAATCACACATGTTTGGCATATCCGAGGGACGAGAGATAAGGGAGGAGAGCTCTAAGGACAAGCCGGGAAGTGGTCTTCAAGGGCACACGTGAAGGGTGGCATGGAGGTGTTGGGACCGGGTGCATGTTGACAAGGATACGGGTTCATAAATTTTAAAATATTTACGTGCAGCGGAAGAATTAGCATAAATAATTTCTCAAATTATTTTTAACCACGTATCTAGCATGCGACCTTATGATGTGTGGACATGATCAAAAATTAAAATTTTGCGAAAAAGTAAACTAATTTACTAAGTACCTCGCGTAACTCGAAATAAGGGACGAGATCCAACCGTAGCGTCCCTTGGAAGCTCCGCCTCTATTCGCGTCCACGCCGAGTTCTCTTCGGGATGACAACAAGAAACGGAATCAAAATTCCTGGAAGAGAGGAGTTGTGATCCGCTTCTTCTTCTTCTTGTTTGGCTCCTTCTTGGTGATGGTTGCACACGCCAACACTTGGAAGGGTGAGGGTGCGCCGGCCCTAGGTTGGACTAGGGGCGCCGGCCCTAGGATGAACAAGGGGCGCCGGCCCTAGGAGGGAAGGAGAAGGAGTGGAAGAGAATAAGAGAGAGAGAGGGAGAGAATTAATCTCTTGATTACTCTATTGATTGGAATTCAAGGCTAGCCTTGGTTCCTTTATATAGTAACCTCTCCCTTGCCAAGTCTACCTCTTAACAGAATTTTCATAAGAAATTTATCCTATAAATTCTCTTATTAATTATTCCGTTTAAGCCAAGTTTTATTATAACTAACTTTATAATAAAACAAATTCCTTCTCTCCTTTTATTATGGAATAAATTTTGTAAGAAATTTATAAATTTTGTTATTATGGAAAAATCAATTCATAATTGATTTTATAAAATTAAAATAAACCATTCCATGGATCATTTTAATTTCCATAAAAAGGGAATAAATTTCTATAAATTTATTTCTATAAATTTTCTTATACAAATTTATTTATCCATAATTTATAAAATAAATCTCGCTAGATTTATTTTATTAATTAAACCAAATAAATTAGTTTCTCCCCATTGATGTGGCCGACCAAACCAAAGGGGTTTGGCACCCTCTTTGGCCGGCCAAACCGAGTCGAACCCAACGCAAATTAAACTCATTTAATTCGCCCAATAAGCCTTCAAAAGACTTAGCCATTTTAAGTTTCCGTTGCGCCTCTGATTAACTCAGATTCGACTTATTTCTCTTGCTCGGAAAATCCAATTTTCAACTCGTTTTAAATCCCTCGGATTACTCGTAGTGCGTGTGACTAAATCGGCTTTCGATTTATGTTAGCCGTCTATAATCAACTAATCATAGAACGATCATGAGTGGCACCTAGTAGTAAATCATGACCCCCAATTAATCGAAAGATCAACGGTTGACCTCAGAAGTAATTCTGAAACCCTTCAGCAGCTCTAATGAATCGTGCCCCATTCCCTTCACCATCTTATACCCACTTGGTTCAGGACATGGTCTGAGAGTGTCAGTCCGCACTAGACTGACTACGTCACACTTAGCCCAAGTAGTGTCTTTCTCGTCCTTTGGATTTCTAATTACTCTCATGTTTTTAACAGTCTCATACTCTAAACATGATATGCTCTGGCCAGAGGCTTTGAGTAACAATCCGACGATAGGCCTGGGTATACATCTCCTCACAAGGAGTGGTGAATCCTTTGTAGGCTGTTCAAACATCTTCGGGCACTTCGGCTTATACCCAATCATCCTGGGTCCACACCTCCTTGGAGATGCTTGCTTAAGATGTTAAAGTATAAGTCTCCGTGACCAAGATGACTTGAACACCGCAAGTCAAAGGAACATCGCACTTAAGCTGCAGTAAGAACTTCATTGACATATCTCTATGTAGATTACCATGTGAAGTTTGATGGCTAGTCACTCCAATGAACTAGTTCCCTTAACTAGCATCCATGTTTATCTCCGGACATCCCAATGTCACCAGCCAGTGAGAATCAGCTGATTAGAGAATAACCCATGCTAGTCTCAACAGAATTAATAGTGTCCATTTTTATCAATTCATCGACTAGGGATATTTTCAATACTTCATAATTGCACATTTAGAGATAATCACTAGTTGTGATCCCATCACAAATTCTCTTATGCTGTGAATTGTATTGCGGACATTCAGTAGATGAGTTTAAGATTCCAATCAAATACACAAACATGTATACTCAAATAGTGAATTATCATTTATTAAAATAAATGTTTACAATCATAAGGCGATTGCCTTAGGACACTTCTCTCATATCACTAACAAACTCCCACTTGGCCTAATGTCAATCGCTACGGTATCCAATACCACAGGCTCTAACATGACCCTCAAACTTGCTCTGAGGCAAGGCCTTAGTTAAAAGATCCGCTAAATTCCATTCAGTGAGAATTTTCTCAATTTGTATATCATTCCTACTTATAATCTCTCTGATCAGATGATAGCGGCGAAGCACGTGTTTGGATCGCTGATGAGACCTTGGTTCCATTGCTTGTGCAATAGCTCCATTGTTGTCGCAGTAAACCGGCACTGCTTCATCAACGGTTGGAACCACACCAGGTTCGGAGACAAACTTCTTGATCCAGACTGCTTCCTTTGCTGCTTCCGAAGCTGCGATATATTCCGCTTCCGTGGTGGAATCCGCTACGGTGTCTTGTTTGGAACTCTTCCAACTTATTGCGCCTCCATTCAATGTAAATATGTATCCAGACTGAGATTTGGAATCATCTTTATCTGTCTGGAAACTGGCATCTGTATACCCACATATTACCATATCTCCTTCTCCATATATTTGGAACACATCCTTAGTTCTTCTTAAGTACTTAAGGATTGTCTTGACAGCCGCCCAATGATCCATTCCTGGATCCGACTGGTATCTGCTTGTGACACTCAGAGCATACGATACATCGGGCCTTGTACATAACATAGCATACATGATAGATCCTATCGCAGATGCATAAGGAATCTTATTCATGCAAATCCTCTCGTCTTCTGTGCGCGGACACATAGACTTTGAAAGGTTGATCCCATGCCTGATGGGAAGGTAACCTTTCTTGGATTCCGACATGCTAAACCTTTTTAGCACTCGGTCTATATATGTAGACTGCGAAAGACCAAGCAACCATTTTGATCTATCTCTATAGATTCTAATCCCAAGGATATAGGTTGCTTCTCCCAGGTCTTTCATGGAGAAAGTTTTGGACAACCAAATTTTAACTGTCTATAAGACTAATATATCATTTCCTATAAGTAATATGTCATCGACATATAATACTAGGAATACGACTGCACTCCCACTAACCTTCTTGTACACACAAGGTTCGTCAGGATTTTGTGAGAAATCAAACTTTTTGATTGTCTCATCAAAACGGATGTTCCAGCTCCTGGATGCCTGCTTCAGTCCATATATGGATCGTCGAAGCTTGCATACTTTGGTTTTATCAACCGATGTGAAACCTTCAGGTTGTATCATGTATACATCCTCAAGCAGGTTTCCATTAAGGAAAGCTGTTTTCACATCCATTTGTCATATCTCATAATCATAATGAGCTGCTATGGCTAGGAGCATCCGAATGGATTTAAGCATAGCTACTGGCGAATAGGTTTCGTCATAATCAATTCCTTGATTCTGACGATATCCTTGTGCCACTAATCTAGCCTTAAAGGTAACAACATTACCTTCCATGACGGTTTCCTTCTTGAAAACCCACTTGCACCATAAGGATTTAATCCCTTCAGGTGGATTAACCAAGTCCCATACTTGATTTTCGTACATGGAATCCATTTCCAACTTCATGGCTTCAAGCCATTTGTCCCTTTCTGAACTTTTCAGAACATCTTCACAACTGATAGGTTCGTCATCGCTTATGAGTAGCACGTCATTAGATTCACTTATGAGAAATCCGTATCTCTCTGGAATATTGCGTGTCCTATCAGACCTACGAAGAGGTGGTGTTGTTTTAAGTTCAACTGATAGCTCATCATTATGAGTTATTGGTTGTGGGTCTAGACTAGGTGTCTCTGTAATGTCTATTGGAGTTTCTTGAACTTCTTCAAGTTCAATGCCACTCCCACTGTTTTCTTGTAAAAGAAACTCTTTTTCCAGAAATACAGCATGCCTTGAAACAAACACCTTTTGTTCCAAGGGATGATAGAATTGGTAACCCTTCGTTTCCTTAGGGTATCCAATAAATAGACATTTATCAGACTTAGCATCCAATTTGTCTGATACGGTCCGCTTCACATAAGCGGGACAACCCCATATCTTAAGGTGAGTTAAGTGAGGTTTCTTACTATTCCATGTCTCATATGGAGTAGTAGAGACTACCTTGGTCGAGACTCTGTTTAGCAAGTAAACAGCTGTCTTAAGTGTATAGCCCCAATAGGATTTTGGAAGAGTTGCATGATTCATCATCGACCTAACCATGTCCATCAAGGTTCGGTTGCGCCTCTCAGATACACCATTATGCTATGGTGTATACGGCGGAGTCCATTGGGATAATATCCCATTGTCCCTAAGATAATCTTGAAACTCTTGACTTAAGTATTCACCACCCCGATCGGATCAAAGTATTTTAATACTTTTGCCAAGCTGTTTCTCTACATCATTTCTGAACTCTTTGAATTTCTCAAAAGTTTCAGATTTGTATTTCATCAAGAACACGTACCCGAATCGTGAGTGATCATCGATAAAGGTGATGAAGTAGCTATAGCCTCCTTGTGCAAGAGTTGACATTGGTCCACATACATCAGTATGTATTAGACCAAGCAATTCTCCCACTGGATTACCCTTTCCAGAAAAGGGTAATTTGGTCATCTTGCCTTTTAAGCATGATTCGCATGTATCAAATGAATCGGGTTCAAATGATTCCAAAATTCCACATCGGTGTAATTTGGTCATGCATTTCTTACTTACATGGCCGAGACGACAATGCCACGTGTAGGAGTCTATTCGATTATCTATTCGAGCACGTTTGTTGCAGACTTCGATATTGTAAACGTCACTGGATAAATCTAACGTGTAGATACCATTGCACAAAATTCCATTCCCATAAAGAACGCCATTTAAAGTTATGTAACAACAATTGTTACTAAAAGTTAAATGATAACCCTTTTCATTCAAACATGAAATAGATACAATGTTCTTTATTAACAAAGGAACAAAATAACAATTATCCAATTCTAAGACACGTCCTGTAGGGAGCTTTAGCAAATATGTTCCGATGGCAACAGCTGCAATCTTTGCTCCGTTTCCAACTCTCAAATTCGCTTCTCCCTTGACGAGTCTTCTTCTATTCCTTAGCCCCTGTATGTCATTACATATATGTGAGCTACACCCAGTATCAAGTACCCAGGTGTTTGAGGAAATAGAGTGACATTCAATAACGAAGATACTTGAAGAGGATGGGGCATCGGATGCCTTCTTTTTCAAGGACTCAAGATAAACCTTGCAGTTTCTTCGCCAGTAACCCTCCTTGCCATAGTGATGGCAAGTGCCTTTTAGGGTATTTTCAGTCTTTTTGGCCTTTTTCTTCTTTCCCTTATTCTGTTCTTTGGCCTACCTCTTAGAATCTTTCTTCGAGGAACCAACTAACAGTACCGTCTTTTGATCCTGCTTCACAGAAGGCTCTATAGTCTTCAGCAGGTTGAGCAACTCAGGAAACTGGTCTGGAGTTGCTTTTTCAGGAGGACGGTTGGGAAGTGGATCTTCAAGGACATAAGCAAGCTTTTCTGCCTTGAGGACTATCCTCAGGTTTCGAAGCCAGTCCATGAAGTTTGGCCCAGTCAGTTTATTGGTGTCCAAAATAGAACGCAAATTCAGAGAAGGCATGATCGAGTGATTATCCTAGAAATACAAATTGAGCTTATGTGAGAAGAATGATTAAAGAATGCATAAATAATATCCTATTTATTTTTCAAATTGAATAACCCTTTTTATCAATTCGGGAGATCGTAGGAACATCTCCAAATAGGTTGATATCCAACCATAGATAAGAACAACCATGGCTGTGGCCATCAAGTCATTCTTAGCTATGAAGGTAGGTAATTATACCGATTACACATCACATATATGTAACTATCACTTTATGCTATCAACTAATTGAATGTTTGCATAATCATTGGGTTGTTAACTCATTAACAAGTATGCAACATTATACATAGCACCCAACTGCACCTCTCTTTACATCGACCTTGGCTGTGGCACAACAAATCGATGCTCCAAGCTTAAGGCTGACCCATTAATCAAGAAATAGTTTTAATATGGTTGGAGCTCATTCAACCGCTTAGTCAGGCTTGGATGTGTCCAACAACCAAAACTAAGGATTGACCTCTGACTCCAACTATATTATCCATAAACTAATTTCATAGTTTGAACATGTTGAGGTTCAAGTCGGGCATGGATGTGTCCATCAACCCAAACGAGAAACAAAACTCCGATTCAAACCATATTAATGGAAGGTGTTGGCCTTAATATTTTGTAAGGGGTTTTGGGTCTCATCCTTTCTTTTCTAAGCACATTCATGACATAGAATTATGTCATGACTAACGATTTCCTTAATAAAGTATGTATGTGACTTAATTTATAAAGTCTCATTATTTGAATTAGGAACCGGATTTCCTAATTCTAATTTAATACTTTATTTAAGGAATTGTTTTGGGAAACAATTTCCTAAATTGTCATAATCAATTTCGGAAATAATATGTTTTAAGACTTTGATTTCTCTAAATCAAATCTTATTAAATTAAGAGACAAATCCCTTAATTCAACCACATATTATTTTCATGAAAATCTCATTTAAGAAAACTCTATAGGAAACCATTTTCCTAATTAATTTTGGAGACAACAATATGTAAGAGCATCACCTCTTAAATCATATTTTATTCATGGATTTAATTAATTACAACAAATTATTTTCTAAGGGTGGCTCCCCGAGGCTCAGATACCCAAAGAAAAGTAATTTGTCGTAAATCCAATTTGGTCCGCTTCGAAAGCGTAACCAAATTAAACATGACAATCTCATTTAAAATTGGAAAATTAAATTACAACAACTAACTTTAAATTGGACGGCTCCCCGAGGCTCAATCCAAAATAAAGAATTTTGTTGTCAATTTAAAAACCAATTGAAATTTAATTGTCAATTAATTGTCCATAAATTTGTCTAGACTTTCTTGAAAGAAAGTGCCCAAAATTGTGAGTTTTCATAATAGGTTTTCAGAATAATTGTAAGTTTCTGGTACAAAGAAAACTTACATATTTCCTAAATTGAAAAAATTGTAAAATAGAAAAATTTCCAAAATTGGAAAGTTTTCAAAGATGGGGAGTTTTCACAATTATTATAAAATTTCAGAAACTAGAAAATTTCAAAAGTTTGCGAAATTTCATGAGGATTTCCAAACTTAGAAATTCCTAAATCTAAAATTTATTATAATTTGAAAGTTTCCATATTTGAAAATTTTTTCCAAAATTGAGATCATGACAAAGTTTCCGCAAAACAATTATATGATTATGTCGAACACTAACCGGCTCTGATACCACTGTTGGGACCGAGTGCATGTTGACAAGGATACGGGTTCGTAAATTTTAAAATATTTATGTGCAGCGGAAGAATTAGCATAAATAATTTTTCAAATTATTTTTTACCACGTATCTAGCATGCGACCTTATGATGTGTGGACATGATCATAATATAAAATTTTGCGAAAAAGTAAACTAATTTACTAAGTACCTCGCGTACCTCGAAATAAGGAACGAGATCCAACCGTAGCGTCCCTTGGAAGCTCCGCCTCTATTCGCGTCCACGCCGAGTTCTCTTCGGGATGACAACAAGAAACGGAATCAAAATTCCTGGAAGAGAGGAGTTGTGATCCGCTTCTTCTTCTTCTTGTTTGGCTCCTTCTTGGTGATGGTTGCACACGCCAACCCTTGGAAGGGTGAGGGTGCGCCGGCCCTAGGTTGGACTAGGGGCACCGGCCCTAGGATGAACAAGGGGCGCCGGCCCTAGGAGGGAAGGAGAAGGAGAGGAAGAGAATAAGAGAGAGAGAGGGAGAGAATTAATCTCTTGATTACTCTATTGATTGGAATTCAAGGCTAGCCTTGGTTCCTTTATATAGTAACCTCTCCCTTGCCAAGTCTCCCTCTTAACGGAAAGTTCATAAGAAATTTATCCTATAAATTCTCTTATTAATTATTCCGTTTAAGCCAAGTTTTATTATAACTAACTTTATAATAAAACAAATTCCTTCTCTCCTTTTATTATGGAATAAATTTTATAAGAAATTTATAAATTTTGTTATTATGGAAAAATCAATTCATAATTGATTTTATAAAATTAAAATAAACCATTCCATGGATCATTTTAATTTCCATAAAAAGGGAATAAATTTCTATAAATTTTCTTATACAAATTTATTTATCCATAATTTATAAAACAAATCTCGCTAGATTTATTTTATTAATTAAACCAAATAAATTAGTTTCTCCCCATTGATGTGGCCGGCCAAACCAAAGGGGTTTGGCACCCTCTTTGGCCGGCCAAACCAAGCCGAACCCAACGCAAATTAAACTCATTTAATTCGCCCAATAAGCCTTCAAAAGACTTAGCCATTTTAAGTTTCCGTTGCGCCTCTGATTAACTCAGATTCGACTTATTTCTCTTGCTCGAAAAATTCAATTTTCAACTCGTTTTAAATCCCTCAGATTACTCGTAGTGCGTGTGACTAAATAGGCTTTCGATTTATGTTGGCCGTCTATAATCAACTAATCATAGAACGATCATGAGTGGCACCTAGTAGTACATCATGACCCCCAATTAATCGAAAGATCAACGGTTGACCTCAGAAGTAATTCTGAAACCCTTCAGCAGCTCTAATGAATCGTGCCCCATTCCCTTCACCATCTTATACCCACTTGGTTCAGGACATGGTTTGATAGTGTCAGTCCGCACTAGGCTGACTATGTCACACCTAGCCCAAGTAGTGACTTTCTCATCCTTTGGATTTCTAATTACTCTCATGTATTTAAGAGACTCATACTCTAAACATGATATTCTCTGGCCAGAGGCTTTGAGTAACAATCCGACGATAGGCCTGGGTATACATCTCCTCGCAAGGAGTGGTGAATCCTTTGTAGACTGTTCAAACATCTTCGGGCACTTCGGCTTATACCCAATCATCCTGGGTCCACACCTCCTTGGAGATGCTTGCTTAAGATGTTAAAGTATAAGTCTCTGTGACCAAGATGACTTGAACACTGCAAGTCAAAGGAAAATCGCACTTAAGCTGCAGTAAGAACTTCATTGACATATCTATATGTAGATTATCATATGAAGTTTTACGGCTAGTCACTCCAATGAACTAGTTCCCTTAACTAGCATCCATGTTTATCTCCGGACATCCCAATGTCACCAGCCAGTGAGAATCAGCTGATTAGAGAATAACCCATGCTAGTCTCAACAGAATTGATAGTGTCCATTTTTATCAATTCATCAACTAGGGATATTTTCAATGTTGTGACCGGGTGCATGTCGACAAGGATACGAGTTCGTAAAATTTTAAATTTTTACGTGCAGCGGAAGAATTAGCATAAAATAATTTCTTAAATTATTTTAACCACGTATCTAGCATGCAACCTTATGGTGTGTGGACATAATCATAAATTAAAACTTTGCGGAAAAAGTAAACTAATTTACTAAGTACCTCGCGTAACTCAAAGTAAGGGACGAGATCCAACCGTAGCGTCCCTTGGAAGCTCCGCCTCTATTCGCGTCCACGCCGAGTTCTCTTCAGGATGACTTCGCAAAGTCACGAGTTTTGTGCCGACGAGAACTACTAGATTCTCTATTGGCACAACTAGAAGATCAAAAGAAAAAATAGGAAACTAACCACCAAGAATCGGAATCCAAATTCCGAGAAGGGAAGGAAGGAGACGCGATCCGCTTCTTCTTCTTCGGGGTCTTCTTGGTGGAAGAAGCTCACGCCCACCTTGGGAGTTGCGCCGGCCCTAGGGGAGGAGAGAGAAAGAGCCGGCCCTAGAGAGAGAGGCGCCGGCCCTAGAGAGAGAGAGGCATGTAGAGAGAGAGAGAGAGAGAGCAACAATCTCTTCATTAATTGATTGGAATTAAGGGCTTGCCTTTGGTTCCTTTATATAGTTGCTTCTCCCTTGCCAAGTCTCCTCTTTAACGGAATTTTTCATAAGAAATTTATCCTATAAATTCTCTTATTAATTATTCCGTTTAAGCCAAGTTTTATTATAACTAACTTTATAATAAAACAAATACTTTCTCTTCTTTTATTATGGAATAAATTTTAAAAGAAATTTATAAACTTTCTTATTATAGAAAAATCAATTCATAATTGATTTTATAAAATTAAAATAAACCATTTCATGGATCATTTTAATTTCCATAAAAAGAATAAATTTTTATAAATTTATTTATATAAATTTCTTTATACAAATTTATTTATCCATATAAAACAAATCCCTCTCTCTTTTTAATTATAGAATAAAATTTGTATAAAATTTTCTTATCATGGAAAAATCAATTCATAATTGATTTTATAAATTAAAATTAAAACAATTCATGGTTCATTTTATTTTCAATAAAAAGAATAAATTTCTACAAATTTCTTTATAAATCTCTTTATATAAATTTCTTTATATATCAATTTATTTATCCATAATTTTATAAAACAAATCACGCTAGATTTATTTTATTAATTAAACCAATAAATTGGTTTATCCCCTTTATTGTGGCCGGCCAAACCAAAGGGGGTTGGCACCCTCTTTGGCCGGCCAAACCGGGCCGAACCGATCACGAATTAAACTCATTTAATTCGCCCGATAAGCCTTCAAAAGACTTAGCCATTTTAAGCTTCCATTGCGCCTCTAATTAATTCAGATTCGACTTATTTCTCTTGATTGGAAAATCCAATTTTCAACTCGTTTTAAATCCCTCGGATTACTCGTAGTGCGTGTGACTAAATAGGCTTTCGATTTATGTTGGCCGTCTATAATCAACTAATTATAGAACGATCATGAGTGGCACCTAGTAGTACATCATGACCCCCAATTAATCGAAAGATCAACGGTTGACCTCAGAGAGAATTCTGAAACCCTTCAGCAGCTCTAATGAATCGTGCCTCATTCCCTTCACCATCTTATACCCACTTGGTTCAGGACATGGTCTGTTTGTGTCAGTCCCCACTAGACTGACTACGTCACACCTAGCCCAAGTAGTATCTTTCTCATCCTTTGGATTTCTAATTACTCTCATGTATTTTAGAGACTCGCACTCTAAACATGATATGCTCTTACCAAAGGCTTTGAGTAACAATTCGACGATAGGCCTGGGTATACATCTCCTCGCAAGGAGTGGTGAATCCTTTGTAGGTTGTTCAATCATCTTCGGGCACTTCGGCTTATACCCAATCTTCCTGGGTCCACACCTCCTTGGAGATGCTTGCTTAAGATGTTAAAGTATAAGTCTCCATGTCCAAGATGACTTGAACACCTCAAGTCAAAGGAACATCGCACTTAAGCCGCAGTAAGAACTTCATTGACATTTCTATATATAGATTCCATATGAAGTTTTACAGCTAGTCACTCCAATGAACTAGTTCCCTTAACTAGCATCCATGTTTATCTCCGGACATCCCAATGTCACCAGCCAGTGAGAATCAGCCTGATTAGAGA
>JAGFNQ010002375.1:107966-135531 GCA_024364735.1 Boesenbergia rotunda | reverse complement strand
AAGGCCATCTTGGATGCATCACTGTAGATGTCAAAGGCCTTGTCACTCTCTAGAACAGTCAGGATGGAGCACTGGTCAGTCTCTTCTCAGCTCTAGAAAACTGTGCTCGCATTTATCTGACCATTCAAACTTCTTGTTCTTTCTGGTCAAGGCTGTGAGTGGAGAGGCTATCCTGGGAAAAGTCCTCCACAAATTTTCTATAATATCCTGCCAGGCCTAAGAAGCTTCTGATTTCACTGGCATTCTTGGGTCTACACCAGTTGCTGATTGCTTCTATCTTGGCTGGATCAACTTGAATGCCTTCTTTGGATACAATGTGACCTAGGAAGGTCACCTGATCTAGCCAAAACTCACACTTTGAGAATTTTGCATAGAGCTTCTCCTGCTGAAGGATCTGCAGCACATCCTCAAGTGTGTAGCATGGTCCTCTGGAGTCTGTGAGTATATGAGAATATCATCAATAAATACGATGACGAACTTATCGAGATACTCCCTAAAGATGTGGTTCATCAGCTCCATAAAGACTGCTGGAGCATTGGTTACTCCAAAAGGCATTACTACAAATTCGTAGTGGTCGTATCTTGTCCTGAAGGCCGTCCTGGGGATGTCACATTCTTTAACCTTTAGTTGATGATACCCAGAACGCAGGTCTATCTTTGAGAACACTGTAGCCCCTTTGAGTTGATCAAATAAATCATCTATTCTAGGAAGGGGGTACTTGTTCTTGATGGTCACCTTGTTCAGAGCTCTGTAGTCTATGCACAGACGCACAGACCCATCCTTCTTCTTGACGAAAAGTACAGGAGCTCCCCAAGGTGAATGACTAGGGCGGATGAAACCCTTGTAAAGCAGCTCTTGCAATTGTTCTTGTAATTCTTTCAGTTCTGCTGGTGCCATGCGATAAGGTGCCTTCGAAATTGGGTGGGTTCCTGGGGCCAACTCAATTTCAAACTCAATTTCCCGATTGGGAGGGAGTCCTGGTAACTCTTCAGGAAACACCTCAGGATAGTCACAGACTACCCTCACTTCTTCTCTCTTCAATCCTTCTCCTTGACTCGCATCCACTATATGAGCTAGAAACCAGAGCACCCCTTCTCTAACATTCTCTGCGCTTGTAAGGTAGGTAGGAACCTATTTATCTTTCTCCTTGGGTCTCCAATAAACTCAACCGAAGGTTCTGCTTCTGGTGTGAACTTGACTTTTTCTTGCGGCAGTCTATAGAAGCATTATACTTGCTCAAGAAGTCCATTCCTAAAATGACATCGTAATCCTTCATCTCAAGGACTAACAAGTCACTGTAGAGCTCTCGGTTGGAAATCTAGATTGATACTGCCCTTAGCCTCTCAGTAGAGGCCATTACTTCCCCTGACGGTAAGGTTGTTAAGAACTTCATCGTTCAACCTTTCTGGTGGCCTTTATACTGTTTAAGTAGTGCCCAGTGATCAAAGCACTACTTATTAGTTCTTCGGAGGTTTGCAGCCTCTTAACACCGCTAGCCCCCTTCAACGCTATCTCAGGCCTTACACCTTGAGCATTAGCCTAACTATCTCTTTTTCTGTGCTAACTAGCTCTGGGCACAGATGAGCTAACCGCTTAAACATCTTCATTGCTTCATCCACGGATAGTTCTCCTTGTCTGAACTCCGTGAATTCATCATAATGCTTGTTGGTTACTTGCATGTGAAAGTATTCTTCGATGAACTCAGTCTCGAAGTCGGCCCATGTCATCTGGCTGACATTTCTCTTGGCCTTGACTCTCTTCCACTATATTCTAGCATCTCCCGTAAGGCAGAAAGATGCACACTTTATCTTCTCTACCTCATGCCAGTCCAGTAGCCCTACTATTCTTTCCAATGTTTTGAACCATGCTTAAGCATCCCATGGTTTGCTTGTGCCTGGGAAGTTCCCTGGCTTCAGTTCTCCTACTGAATAAGGTACGCTTCTTGCCTTACTCCCCTTGCCGAACCACAGATGTAATCGATGGGTCTTCGATCACAACTGGTGCCACTACATTCGCCACCGGCGAGGTAATAATAACGCCTTGCTGGTTAGCTATCCTAGTGGCAATAACTTGCTGTTGTTCTGCTAACTGTCTCAGTAACTAAGCCACCACGTCTAAGAGATTTGGTGGGGGTACTGACTCTGTTGCCTCTTGCCCTCTAGGAGCTTGCTCCTCGTTTTGGGCCTTTCTAGGACGTCCTCAAATGTATAACTTAACACTTAATGGTAATGTTCCCAAACTTGCTTTAGGATATAACAAGACCTTGGTCTTGATTCTTATCTCATTTCTTAATCCTAGAACTCGTTCTAGGGCTTAGTAAGACCTTGGTCTTGCTCAAAACTTTTATCAAGCACCTTGCGTGCCATAATCCCAAAACTTACTTTTGGGCAAATCAAGTAAGTACTTAAGCATTTCTCTAATATCCATTCTAGGGATTAAACATGATTCCGTGATACTAAGGGATTAAACATGCTTCCTTGTTCTATGCACATGTGAGTAGTACTTAAGCATTTCTCTGTACTGCAATTAAATAAAGGAGCAATTAAAAAAACTGAAACTTAAAGCTTTCTTACTTGAAGACGGCAAGGTTGATGCTGACGTGTGTGTGATGCTGGAGAATGGGAACTTGGCTCTGATACCACCTGTAGCGACCCGCCTTCTCTGCCTTAGACGGATCGTTACTTTCTTTACTTCTTGACTCTAATGCACGACTAAGAATGCGGAAATCTTTTTTTTTCTTCTCAATTTAAATCTATCTATGATATACTAACTCTACTAGTCATGCATGATACAATGGCATACTTCCTTTCTCAAAAACTCGTAAGAAATTACTTATTGAAACTCATCACACAAAATTCTATAACATCACTAAGGCATTATGAAATGAGCAAGCAACTTTTCTAAGCATAATTGAGCAATAAAACTTAATTCAAAAGAGAAGCTAGCACTATCTTGGCACATACATCAATAACTCCAACAAAGTATCAATATTCTAAACTACTCACACTTCTACTCATCCAATGCAATCATAAGGATATGTATGCTAAATGAAATGACATGAAATCTTTACTCTAAGAAATTGAGCATGTAAAACTATCCAAAGCTTAATGTTCGCTAGACTCCATAAAGCAAGAACTTGAAATTTGAATAAACTAAAACATTGTAATTCAAATAACTAAATTGTCTCGTCTCAAGGATCTCTCCAAAATCAGCCACCACACACACTTTACTCAGCACCGCCTCGTCGCCTTCCTTCAGAATTGCTTGCCTTTACCTTTATCTGCAGTAAGAGGAAATGCAACTAGTAAGCAAAAAGCTTAATAAGTACTATCTAGCTCACAAAATCTCGAAATGTGCAAACATGCTTCTTGAACAATATGAAATCACATGAGATACTTATATGCTTGAAAGAAAACTAAGAACATGTATAACTCAAAACATGCATACTCAAGCATTAATAAATCTCAATTTACTTTTCTTGGCTCAACTTGAAACTTTAGCTATTCTTTAACTTTTTGAAAACTTTCTTAAACTTTAGAAAACTTTGCTAAAGCATATACTTGAAAATAATAATCACTTGGATCCACTGAAGACGTAAGTACCATCTCATATGCGCGTTCCCTAAAAGGTTGGGGTAGCGAGCCACCAATCCTAATAGAGCAGACCTTGGTCTACCAGGGCCAAGACCTTGGAATTGGACACCTGGATTTCTTTAACGACGCCCTTGGACGCCGGGTACTGGCCTTATAAAATAAAATAGCTTTTCTTTCTTTTCTTTCTTATCTGTAAATGCCTTGGCATTTTCTGGAGCACCTTGCGTGCTAAAATCCCTAAGTCTTGACTTTTGAGGATTTCTTAAGGCCTTGGCCTTTTCTTTTCTTATCTTTATCTTTTCTTTTCTTTTCTCATAGCTTTTCTTGGACCCTAAACTCACATAGGGTATTAATCAACATATATAAACATATAATGAACTAATATCACATGCCAAAAATCATAAACTAAAGAAACTATCTCTTTTAAAACTTTTAAAGGAAATTCTCGCGGAAAAACCGCCTCTTACTGCAGGTGAGCAGTACTTACATTGATATCTTGGACTTACAACCAAGATTGACGTCTAGGACTCGGGAGAAACTTGAGATCTCGGAGAATTCTTCACGTCTACGCGTTCCTCTCGCCGCGGGGATCCCGAATATAGAATTATCTCTTGGAGAAGAGCCTTAACCGGCCCCCTAGAGCTTGGTGTAGTTTCGCCCAGAAGAGGAGGGGTCGGCGTGAGGGTTTGGAGAGGAGAGAAAATAAAACTTCTCTCTTTAATTACCTATTTATACTTATGGGGCGGATTAACCTAACTACACCTTAAATATAGGTCTCTCCATCCTTTTCTGTGCTTGATACCCTAGCCCAGCTGGTCGCGCGCGTTTCTGGTTTCGTGCTGGTCGCGGGTTCGATCCACCAGCTGCACTTAATTGGTTTTTCCATTTATACTTATGGGGGCAAATCGACTAACTACTCCTTAAATATAGGTCTCTCCTTGCTTTTCTGTGGTTGATACCCTAGCCTGGCTGGTTGCGCGCGCGGGCTGTTTCGTGGTGGTCGCGGGTTCAATCCGCCGGCTGCCCTTAAACGTTTTTATTATTTTTCTTTTTATTTTTCTTTTTCTTTTTCCAAAAACACCAAACGGACTCGGAAAATTCCATAAAAATACTCCAAAAATTCCTAAAAATATCTAGAATATTTCTAAACCATTTCTAAATAATTCTAAGGACTTTAAGTACTAAAAATGGAAATTTTGGGGCGTTACACTTAAGAAGAACTAAGGATGTATTTCTAATATATGGAGAAGGAGATTTGATAATACGTGGGTATACAGATGTCAGTTTCCAGACAGATAAGGATGACTCCAAATCGCAGTCTGGATACGTATTTACTTTGAATGGAGGCGCAGTAAGTTGGAAAAGTTCCAAACAAGATACTGTAGCGGATTCTACCACGGAAGCGGAATATATCGCAGCTTCGGAAGCAGCAAAGGAAGCAGTTTGGATCAAGAAGTTTGTCTCAGAACTTGGTGTGGTTCCAACCATTGATGAAGCAGTGCTGGTTTACTGCGACAACATTGGAGCTATTGCACAAGCGAAGGAACCAAGGTCTCATCAGCGATCCAAACACGTGCTTCGACGCTATCATCTGATTAGAGAGATTATAAGTAGGAATGACATACAAATTGAGAGAGTTCCCACTGAAAGGAATATAGCGGATCCTTTAACTAAGGCCTTGCCTCAAAACAAGTTTGAGGGTCATGTTAGAGCCTGTGGTATTGGATACCGTAGCGATTGGCATTAGGCCAAGTGGGAGTTTGTTAGTGATATGAGAGAAGTGTCCTAAGGCAATCGCCTTATGATGTAAACATTTATATTAATAGGACTCAGTTTCCCTCTCTTCCCAAATCTCGTCACCCCTTTCATAGGAGCCACTTTGAGGAACACCAAATCTCCAACATTAAATTCCAGTGGTCTACGCCGGACATCTGCATAACTATTCTGCCGACTCTGAGTAGCTTCTATCCGTTGTCGAATGTTCTGTATAGCTCGGGTGGTATCGTAGATGTTAGTGATATGAGAGAAGTGTCCTAAGGCAATCACCTTATGATTGTAAACATTTATTTTAATAAATGATAATTCACAATTTGAGTATACATGTTAGTGTATTTGATTGGGATCTTAAACTCATCTACTGAATGTCCGCAATACAACTCACAGCATAAGAGAATTTGTGATGGGATCACAACTAGTGATTATCTCTAATGTGCAAATGTGAAGTACTGAAATTATCCCTAGTCGATGAATTGATAAAAACGGACACTATCAATTCTGTTGAGACTAGCATGGGTTATTCTCTAATCAGCTGATTCTCACTGGCTGATGACATTGGGATGTCCGGAGATAAACATGGATGCTAGTTAAGGGAACTAGTTCATTGGAGTGACTAGCTGTAAGACTTCATATGGAATCTATTTATAGAAATGTCAATGAAGTTCTTACTGCGGCTTAAGTGCGATGTTCCTTTGACTTGCGGTGTTCAAGTCATCTTGGTCATGGAGACTTATACTTTAACATCTTAAGCAAGCATCTCCAAGGAGGTGTGGACCCAGGATGATTGGGTATAAGCCGAAGTGCCCGAAGATGTTTGAACAGCCTATAAAGGATTCACCACTCCTTGCGAGGAGATGTATACCCAGGCCTATCGTCGGATTGTTACTCAAAACCTCTGGCCAGAGTATATCATGTTTAGAGTAAGAGTCTCTAAAATACATGCGAGTAATTAGAAATCCAAAGGACGAGAAAGACACTACTTGGGCTAGGTGTGACGTAGTCAGCCTAGTGGGGACTGACACCATAGACCGTGTCCTGAACCAAGTGGGTATAAGATGGTGAAGGGAATGAGGCACGATTCATTAGAGCTGCTGAAGGGTTTCAGAATAATTTCTTCTGAGGTCAAACCGTTGATCTTTCGATTAATTGGGGATCATGATGTACTACTAGGTGCCACTCATGATCGTTCTATAATTAATGGGTTAATTATAGACGGCCAACATAAATCGAAAGCCTATTTAGTCACACGCAATACGAGTAATTCGAGGAATTTAAAACGAGTTGAAAATTAGATTTTTCGATCAAGAGAAATAAGTCGAATCTGAGTTAATCAGTGGCGCAATGGAAGCTAAAATTAGCTAAGTCTTTTGAAGGCTTATTGGGCGAATTAAATGAGTTTAATTCGCGACCGGTTCGGGTTGGTTTGGCCGGCCAAAGAGGGTGCTAATCCTCCTTGTGGTGGCCGGCCATTAAAGGGAATTAAATCAATTTATTTGGTTTAATTAATAAAATAAATCTAGTGTGATTTGTTTTATAAATTATGGATAAATAAATTTGTATAAAGAAATTTATATAAATAAATTTGTAGAAATTTATTCCTTTTATGGAAGTTAAAATAATCCATGAATTGGTTTATTTTAATTTTATAAAATCAATTAAGAATTGATTTTTCCATAATAAGAAAGTTTATAAATTTCTTATAAAATTTATTCCATAATTTAAAGAGAAAAAGAATTTGTTTTATTATAAATTAGTTATAATAAGACTCGGCTTAAACGGAATAATTAATAAGAGAATTTATAAGATAAATTTCTTATAACTAATTCCGTTAAGAGGGAGACTTAGCAAAGGAGTTGCTACTATATAAAGGAACCAAAGGCAAGCCCTTATCCTCAATCAACTAATCAAGTTGTGAAGAGCTCTCCCTCTCTCTCTCTTCTCTTCTCCCTCCCCTCTCCTCCATTAGGGCCGGCGCCCACTTAGTGACCTAGGGCCGGCGCCCTTCCTCCATCTAGGGCCGGCGCACCTCATCCACTTCCTTGGGTTGTGGCGTGAGCATTCAAGAAGAAGGAGAACCCGAACAAGAAGAAGAAGAAGCGGATAGCGATTCCTCTCTTCTCGGAATTCGATTCCGTTACTTCTTTGGTTAGTTTCCTAATTCTTCTCTTGATCTTCTTTGTTGTGCCTATAGAGAATCTAGTAGTTCTCGTCGGCACAAAACTCATGACTTTGCGAAGTCATCCCGAAGAGAACTCGGCGTGGACGCGAATAGAGGCGGAGCTTCCAAGGGACGCTACGGTTGGATCTCGTCCCTTACTTTGAGTTACGAGAGGTATAATGTAAATTAGTTTACTTTTCCGCAAAGTTTTATTTTATGATTATGTCAATATACTATAAGGTTGCATGCTAGATACGAAGTTAAAATAATTTAGGAAATTATTTTATGCAAATTCTTCCGCTGCACGTAAAAATTTAAAATTTTACGAACTCGTATCCTTGTCAACATGCACCCGGTCCCAACAGTAGGCGCCCCCATCGACACAGGCGCCCCCATGGGTGCTATAAAAGGGGGTTCACCCCCAAGGCTTCGACACACATCGCTCTCAACGCCCCAAGACTTTTCGTTCAAGCGCTACGCTCCGACTAGCTTCGACTTCGAGATTCCAGCGTCGACGATGACCCTCTGCTCCGAAATTCGATCCACCTCGGGCGTCGGTAACAAAATGTGTTGTAAAGTTCATTTTCAATTCTATTTTCTTTACTCAATTTGTAAAACCTTTTTACGACTATAGAATTGCCAATGTAAACGGTCAAAGACCGTGGGCCTTGGAGTAGGAGCCGACCGCGACTCTGAACCAAGTAAAACCGACTTGTGTTCGCGTGTGTTCTGTTATTTTCCGCTGCGTAACTGCTCTGTTTTCTCTGAAAAAATTTATATCGATATTCACCCCCCCCCCTCTATTGATTTCTCCGATCCAACAAGTGGTATCAGAGCGGGTGGCTCAAATATGGAGCAACCACCAGTTTGAGAAATTTTTTTTAGATTTTTCACTTTTAATTTCAAATAAATCATATTTGTGCGTGGGTTTAATATAAGTCAGAATTAATATTTGTGCAACCACCTTTTTCAATTTTGAATTCTTATTTTTTCCCCATAAGTCAAAATTAATATAACGATCAACTTTTTAAAATTTGTCATAATTTTTTTTACTATTATTTTAATTTTTTTTCGAAATTCGTGCTACGTTAATTTGAGCAAATTTTTTTTCAAACATTGAATTCTTACTTTTTCATCATTAATCATTATTATTTTACCTCGAAATTCGTGTAACACCTTTTGAGCTAGTTTTTTTCTTTCCCACACTACTAATTCAAGACTAAGTCTTGGTACATTTCTGTTATTTCTTTTGCGTGCAAGGATTATTTTAAATGGTCAATCAAGAATGGAATAGTGTCCGTCCACCCCTATTTTCTGGCGAGAACTTCAGAACCTGGAAGGGTCTTACGGAATCCCACCTGAAGACCCATCTGGATTTATGGATGATAATCCAAACAGGATTTACAGTACATATAGAAGATGGAATGTCGATCGCTTGGGATAAATTGGACGAACCAACTCTGAGGAAGATCGAGGCAGATGCAAAGGCGACTGCAATCCTACAATGTGGCCTAACTAATGAAGAATTGAAGCAGATCGGACCATTCGAATGTGCTAAAGAGTTGTGGGAGAAGATAATCAACCTACACGAAGAGAGCTCCGATATTGAGGTCTTTGAAGGTATGATGTTCGAATCATCGGACGAAGAAGAAGATCACCTAAGATATCTTGCACTCTCGGTCCAAGAACAAATAGCCGAGTCAAAGTCTGAACCCGAATCTGAAGCCGAACCCAAAACAGAATCAAAAGATGAGTCGAGATCTAAGGCGGCAAGAATCAAGGGGGAGATTCCCAATAAAGAATCAAAAGGTAAAATTGTAAATTCAAATGTTAAAAATCAAATAATTTGTTACACATGCAGGGAGAGAGGGCACTACAAAAGTAAGTGTCCTACTCGTAAGATACGAACGACACCATCGACGGCAACAAAGGAACCAGTTCCAAAAGCACGAAAGGACAAAAGTCGCATCCAATGCTTCAAGTGCCAGGAGTTTGGCCATTACAAAGATGAATGAACAGATAGAAGAGACAAAGATCCAGGACAACCTACCAAGATGGGTAACTTTAATTTATATGAAAATCCACTCTTTACCATGAATGTTGATAGTTTACTTAATCACTCTTGGTCAAATTTAGATATGGACACATGCCTAAGTAACTTAATGAAATCATGTATATTAATAAATTCAAAATTCAAAATGTTAAGACAAGAAAATGAGACTTTGAAAATTAAAATTGATATACAAGAAAAACTAATTAATAATCTTGCTAACTTAGAAAATCCTAAAATTTCCCCTCATTGTAATTTTACTTAGTTTTTTTTATTTAGAATTGGATAGTTTAAGGACAAACGGTTTAATTAAAATTTGAACAACATAGTATTGGGTGGAGGTGAGATGATAGTACGTTAGGGAAGCCCTTCTAATAAGGTCAAGTATGTCCTACTTGGTCTGTTTAGTCTGGTGGAACTAGCCGAAGCTACCGATCCAAGACCCAAACTAGTTAGACCAAAATCTTTCAAGAAGTAACGTGAAGATGAATTTTTAGTAAAAGGCTTTGTCGAGAAAAGGGTTGTTGCTCCAATAAGGCTACGGCCAAAGAAGGCCTTGTGCCTCGCCAAGACCTGGAAGTCGATTATTGAAAATCAAATTCAATTTACTATTGATAAATTTGAATTTAACACAAATTTTAATTAAATCTAAGATACCTTTGTCAAAGTTAATCTTGCTGTTTTTTTTGTTATAATATGATTTTTGCTTAACATGCGTTTTTATGTCATTAGTTCATTAATGTTTAAAATCTTACATTTTCTTTCAAAATTCACTTTAATCAACTCATCAAACTATGATCTAGGACTTGATTAACTTAATTACTGATCAGTCAAACTTGGTTAACCCTGAAATCCCTTAAAGAACTTAGATAGTGTCAGGATGTGTCAAATTTTGGGGGAGTTTAAGTCAAAAGAAAAATATTTTTTGAAAACTTTGCCTGGCAATTAGTTTTTGGAATTGGTAGATAATTCTTATGATTTGTACCAAATCCTAAAGACTCAGAGGAAGAGTACTTGTGGTCAACAAGCTTCCTAAGACTGGGTCAAGTTTAGGGGGAGGTCAAATTAAAAGAGTTATTAAACAATTCAAAATAATATATTTTCATACACTATATTTTCAAAATTTTGTCAAAAACATAAGTAATTTGTCTTCCAAAATATTATTATTTTAAAATATTTTTGTGTCTTATAAAATCATTTTTTTGAAATACCTTTTGAAATAATATTTTCTTGAGTTTGAGAATTTCCAGGACACTTAGGGAAATGCCTTTGTAGTTAACAAGATTTCCTAGGATTGTGTCAGACTGGAAAAGAAACCAAGTCAAGCAAAATATTATGTTTTAAAGACAATATTTCAAAAGTATTACTAGTTTTCAAAAATGTATAATATGTCTCAATAGTACTAATATTATTTCAAAAAATGCATAATATTGTTCAAAAGTACTTGCATTTTTTTCTAAAGTATTTGCATTTTTCAAAATATTCAAAATAAGTAAACTTATTGATTAAATATTTTTTGTTGCTTATCATGCATGGACTCAATAAGAATATACACTTGACTCCAATTCTGTTTTTGAGTATCAATTCTTCATTCTTTTAAAATTTTGTTCTTGACATTATTTTACTTAGGATTATTTTTTTCACTCAAATTTTTATATTTTCAAGCATCATAAGCTCTGATACAAAAATTTTAAATTTCTTTCAAAATATATTTTTTAAAAGTTCTTTATTGATATATAACCAAGGGGGAGAGTAGAAAAAGTGAAAATTAAATTCATCCTTAAACTTTTTCCCCCTTTTCAAAGAAAGTTTATCTGAGAAGCTCTCAAAAATATTTTCACTTTAACCTAAGGTTTTTCTAACTTAGAATCTCCTTTGTGATACCCAGAAAATTTGTTTCAAAATATCATTTCAAACTGAACTTGTTGAGGCAATCTGTGATCCGGAGTGATCATGAGTTTTGATGTTTGGGCAAAGGGTTTAAGTTAGGTTTACCCTTGTGTTCTTATATGTGTATGTTGAGTGTGCAGGTTGTACAGGTTACACATATGGATTTGACTGGATGGCCTCGGTACGGTGAAGGGTGGCATGGAGACAAGCTGGAGGCTTGTGTGCACCCGAGGGACTTTGGAGAGCAGGGATGATGAGCTGATGGGCACGGGCTTCGAGGCATGCGTGAAGGATGACATGGAAGCAAGCTGGAGGCTTGCGTGCATCCGAGGGACGAGAGTGTGGCGAGGTTTCTCCACCCATAAGGAGCGACGAGGGTTAGCCGGAGGTTATCTGGGGAGTGATCCACAGACGGATTCTTGGATTAGTCACCCGACCGGGGTGGATACCAAGTAAATTCTCTTTGTTAGCATTGTTTGCTTTATTTATTATTATTTCCGCTGTGCAACTAACAACGCAGGTACGAGAAAGATCTGAGATTCGCTATTCACCCCCCCCCCCTCTATCATACCGGAAACAATCCTACAATTGGTATCAGAGCGAAGGACCGCTCTTGATCGGACTAACCGCCTAGGGAGCACTCGCTAGAGGAAGAAGAACATGGAAGATAAGTTGGGGGAAGACATCAACACACCCCCATCCTACAATCATAAAGAATTCGGGCATTGGAAGGCAAGGATGGAAAATTGGCTAGGGATGGATTGGGAGTGTTGAATGGTCATTGAAGATCCCTTTGAATTTCCGAGAGACAAGCACGAGAAGAGGCTTCGTCCCAGATATTGGACAGATAAACAACGAGAGCAATCTAGGGAAAATGACAAAGTAATAAATATTTTGTCTAAAAATGTGTTGAGTTGTGTAGGAGAATATACAAGTGCTTACGAGTTATGGAGCAAACTAGAAGAACTCCATAAAAACTCTACACGAGATCAATTAGTGGAAGAGGCCGAGGAGGTAAACTCAATGGCCCAAGAAGAGGAGAAAAAGGAAGAAGAATCATCTACCTCCTCAAGTGAAATGGAAGAAGAAAGTGAGAGGTCCTCCACCTCATCTAGAGAAGAAGAAGAAGAAGTATCAATTTCAAGAATTGAGAGGGAGGAGAGATCCATTTCCATACCGGAGCAAGAAAAAGCTCCAACCTCCACCAAAGCCAAGATCAAGGACCATATCACATGCTTTGGATGCAACGAAAAGGGGCACTACAAGGACAAGTGCCCAAAAGGTAAGAAGGAGGTACTCTCTAAACCCAGGTCCATTCAATTTAAATCTAACATGAATTGTAGGAATGGAGAATCCCAAGAAAAGAAAAAGAAGATTTGATGCTTCACATGTGGAGAGGTAGGGCACTACCACACCAAGTGCCCTAGAAAAGGTGAACTAAAGAAAATGGAGCACTTGAGGAGATGGGAGAAAGAAGAAAGGAAGAAGAGAAGAAGCCTACATCAAAGAGGAACTCCAAAGGTAAGGAAGGTAACTCCTAACCTTAAGCCAAAATGTAATTCTAATTCAAGTACCTCCATGTATGATAAAAATAAAATTAATTATACATCCATGCATCTTGGATTAATGAATATTGCTTAATGGTGCACAATTTTGGATTTAAATATAATGATAGGACTATGGTTAACAAGGAAGATCATAAATCTAAGAAAAGCACGCATCATGATCAACCTAGGACCTTTGTACCTAAGGAACAATTCACTAAGCCCAAGAAGGGAAGGAATGTGCCTAGAAAGGAGGGTAGGTCTAGGAATGACCAAAGTAGACATATGGATTCTAGGTTTAGGAACCTAGAAAGGAAAAAATAAAGCTTTAAGGGAAAAGCTTGATAGGTTAGAGAAAACCCTAGAGAGATTCACTATTGGATCTATGGGTTTAGATATGGTGTTGGGTGGGTTAAACCACACCAATAATAGATCGGGGTTGGGATATCGGTCTAAGAACTCACATGCCAAGGGAAAGAAATATGCTAGGGTAGCATATGATTATGGCAAGAAGGGGGAGTCCAAAAATGGCAAAGGGGTGTCATTTAAAGGAAAACAAAATGACTTAACCAAAGACAAGGTGTCTAAGGTTAAGAGGGTTGAGTTTGTAGGCCAGAGGTCACTAGTGGAACACTGATGTGGCCTAGTGATGGTTGAGTCACCTAGGGAGGTGGCTAGGGCTAAGAGCTCAAGGGGGTGCTCTAGGAGCCTTTGGGATATATGGTGAATGGATCTTTGGAGGATTCCTCCTAGAGGTCTAGTTGGACCATGGAGTGTGCCAAAGGAATTGGAGACGGACTTGAGTCTCAATTCTTGGGTTTTGACACGGTGTTTGTAAGTTTCATGCATGGAAATATGACATTGGGGTCATATTGCATGAAAATTAGTTTTTGGTGTGTAATTTCCATGTAAATCAATGCTAGAGACGCATTGTAGGTTGGCATGGGCAGAGACATCAAGGGGAAACCAAAACTATGACTTTTGGTTTAGGTTTGAGTGAACCTTTTTGCTAGTTTTTGGGTTTTGTGTCAAATATGGGAATGGTGATAGATACATTTTGGAATGTATTTTTCTCAAGTAGATATGGGTACCACAAACCTCTCCACAAAATTTGGGAATTTTTGGAGATTTATGGAATTTCTGACGCATTTCTGAATTTCGTCAGAAAGGTTGAAATTCTGATTTCCAGAGTATCAGTCGACTGCCCTGGGGGCAGTCAACTGGTAATGGCTGATTTTTGTATCAGCAGCTGATTTGTGGTTCAAATGATGAAAAATAAGTGTAAAGGGGGCTAGTACACATTGTTTGTGGTCATTAGAGATTAAAAGAACCAATAATTGGGATATTATTGGGGGTCTTTTTGATGTTAGGCAAAGGGGGAGAAGTGTTAGGTTTAAGTTGGGAAACCAAACACACCTTTGCTAGAAACCCTAGGTTTAGAGGGAGCTAAGATTAAGGGGGAGCATGGTTGCTCCATTCTTGGCGTAAGGGGAACCTTGGAAAGGTTCTTAAAAAGCCTTTGTAAGTCCAATGAAGGGGGAGCTTTGGAGAAGCTTTAAAAAGCCCGTTTTGTAGAAAATTCCTAACTTTGGGAAGTTAGGTGTGGAAATTTCTAACTTGGAGAGTTAGGTGTGGGATGCCTTGGGATAGGATCCCGTTGTAAAAATTCCTAACTTGAAGGGTTAGGTGTGGGATGCCTTGGGATAGGATCCCGTTGTTGAAAATTCCTAACTTGAAGGGTTAGGTGTGGGATGCCTTGGGATAGGATCCATATATGCATTGCATATGCATTTATTTAGCATTGTTTTTGCTATTCTATACTATTTGTTTTCCCTAACTTTTTTTTTTTTTTTCCCTAACTTAAACGTATTGCCAAACATCAAAAAGGGGGAGATTGTTGAGGCAATCTGTGATCCGTAGTGATCATGAGTTTTGGTGTTTGGGTAAAGAGTTTAAGCTAGGTTTACCCTTGTGTTCTTATATGTGTATGTTGAGTGTGCAGGTTGTATAGGTTACACATATGGATTTGACTAGACGGCCTCGGTACGGTGAAGGGTGGCATGGAGACAAGCTGGAGGCTTGTGTGCACCCGAGGGACTTTGGAGAGCAAGGACGATGAGATGATGGGCGCGGACTTTAAGGCATGCGTGAAAGATGGCATGGAGGCAAGCTGGAGGCTTGTGTGCATCTGAGGGACGGGAGCTGAAGATAAAGAGGGCGCAAAGGCAATAGTCAAGGCTGCGAACGAGGAGTCAGTCGAGTCGTGAGGGTACGAGTGCTGTGTGATTGTACTCGAGGAATCCAAGGGTCGAGTACTGAGAGAAGTGTACTCGGGAAGGAAACCCCTAGGTGTGTGAGTGGGGCAGTCGACTGCCTGGGAGGCAGTCGACTGATAAAACTCACAGAATGATTTCAGGGTTGGACTAGTCGACTGGTAAAATGGCAGTCGACTGGTAACCCCGAAAACTAGCCGTTGGCTAGCAATTAAGGTTAGACCAGTCGACTGGTAGCGAGGGTTTCAGCCCGAGTCCTATTTAAAGAGGACTTCGTGGTGGCTGAGATTCTTGATGAAACTCGCTTGGGTAAAGTGAGTTAGTAGTCTTTTGTACCCAGATCGTGTCCGAGCTATTGTGGTGAGGTTTCTCCACCCATAAGGAGCGACGACGGTTAGCCGGAGGTTATCCGGGGAGTGATCCATCGACGGATTCTTGGATTAGTCACCCGACCGGGGTGGATACCAAGTAAATTCTCTTTGTTAGCATTGTTTGTTTTCTTTATTATTGTTTCCGCTGTGCAGCTAACAACGCAGGTACGAGAAAGATCTGAGATTCGCTATTCACCCCCCCTCTAGCGTACCGGAAACGATCCTACAGAACTTATGAGTATGTTTATACTTAGAACTCTTTTCAAGTATTCTTTCGAAAAGCTTCAAAGGGAAAATTTCAAATCATGAGGGAGCTTTGTGCAATGTTTCAGTTTTGCATTTGGAAATGGTCTAAAACATAAGGAGAAGAGTTTTACATTAAGGGGGAGGGAAAGAAAGAGAGAAAGGAAATTTTTTTTTATCTTTTTTTCAAAAAGTAAAGAAAAAATTTTTAAGTACTTCAAATTTTTTTAAGGGCTAAGTGTTGTTAAAATTTCAAAGTACTGTCAAAATACTTCAAATGCCTTCAAGTATTTCTAGTGCTTCAAAATTTTCTAAGTATGTCTAAGTGTTTCAAACCTTTTTTAGGTATATATTTTTTCCTAAGTAAAATTTTCCTTAGTAAACAAAATTTATCTGAGCAAAAACTTTTTGAAAATTTTGGCAAATGTTTCTAAGTAAAGTTTTTTTTTGGTGAAAAACTTGTCTAGAAATTTCTTAAAGATTTTGTGTTTCAAAATGTCTAAAGTGTTTCCAAGCAAATTCTTTTAAGTGTGCAAAATTTTTTTAGTAAACAAATTTTTCCCAATTCTCAAAGTGGAAACATTTTTAAGGGAAATTTGGCTTCAAAATCTTGCCTAAGTAAATTTTTTTTGTAGAATTCTTTTTGCAAAGCCTTGTACGTAAAAGTTTTTTTAACAAAATTTAGGCTTGTAAAATTTTTCAAAATGGAAAATTATCTAAGTGTAAAAAGTTTTTTGTAGATGCAAATGCTTTCACTCTATTTTTGAAAAACACTTTGTCAAAAACTTAGAAGTTTTACAAAAACTCAAAACTCCCTATTAGATATTTTGTTCACCCATGAATATTTTTTTGATATATGTCAAAGGAGGAGGAAAGGTTAAAGTTATGTGTAATCATTCAGGATTGTAGGGGAAGGATGAGAAATAAAATTTTAGGAAGGATGAGAAATAAAATTTATCTTTTTACGGTTCAAAACTACATTTGGTTATAATCTTTACTCTGCTCAAAACTTCTAAAATTTATTGGTTTTTACCTTCTCTTCTTAAAGGTTATAATGTTTACTTAACTTTGAATTGTGTTGCCATAAATCAAAAAGGGGGAGATTGTTGGTGCTGGAAGCACCATATCGAACCTTGTTTTGATATTGGCAAAGGGTTCAAAGTTAAGTATTATTGGTGCTCTAACGATGTTACTCAAGTGTGCAGGAAAAGTCCTAGGAACACTAGGCACGAAGTCCTGGTTCTAAGAATTGAGCACTAAGTCCTGGCCGCGGGCTGGGCAACTAAGTCCTGACATAAGGTTGGGCAATAAGTCCTGGTCGTGGACTGGACACTAAGACCTGGCCGAGGGCTAGGCATCGAAGACCTGGTAGTAAAGTTAGGCACTAAGACCTGGTCGAGGACTGGGCACCGAAGACCTGGTGAGTAAAGCTGGGAACTAAGTCTTGGTCACGGACTTGGCACGAAAACCTGGTGAGTAAAGCTGGGCAAAAGTCCAACCGGATGAGCGGGCTGGCAAAAAGATAAATTCTCCCGAAAGGAGTAGGTGAGAACGTGTTCCCCGTAGAGGGAACATTAGGCGTCGGTTCAACCTAGGGTTCCATTTAGGAGACCCAAAGTCAGAACCAAGACAGCTAAGGCTATAAATAATAGCTAACATATTTGCGTGTTGTGTTTTGGAACTAACTTTAGTTGCAGGGAACGAAGGAATGTTGCTTCTGCAGCTCAGGCGCCCCAATGGAGTGGGGTGCCTCACTGGGGCTAGGCGCCCGTATGGATACGGGCGCCCCAGTGTAAAGGCAAAAACCAAACCACTGCCGCAAAGCCTCTAGACCAAGGTAGCTCAGGTGCCCATGAGGTCACGGGCGCCCCCATCAGCTCAGGCGCCCCAGTGAAGATGGATAAGGGCTGACCAAGCCTACGTATAAGAGATCGCGCAGGGATGGCCACGTGTAGGTGCCCCCATCGACACAGGCGCCCCCATGGGTGCTATAAAAGGGGGTTCATCCCCAAGGCTTCAACACACATCGCTCTCAACGTTCCAAGACTTTTCGTTCAAGCGGTACGCTCCAACCAGCTTCGACTTCGAGATTCCAGCGCCGACGATGACCCTCTGCTCCGAAATTTGATCCACCTCGGGCGTCAGTAACGAAAAGTGTTGTAAAGTTCATTTTCAGTTCTATTTTCTGTACTCAATTTGTAAAACCTTTTTACGACTATAGAATTGCCCAAAGTAAACGGTCAAGGACCGTGGGCCTTGGAGTAGGAGCCGACCGCGACTCCGAACCAAGTAAAACCGACTTGTGTTCGCGTGTGTTCTATTATTTTTCGCTGTGTAACTGCTCTGTTTTCTCCAAAAAAATTTATATCGATATTCATCCCCCCCCCTCTATAGATTTCTCTGATCCAACAACCAACACCTTAAAACACCGTGAATTTCATATGTCACGATAGTGTAGACGTATACTAATTCAAACATTTGTAAGAGGAGGTTTTACCCATTAATTTTATTATCTTGTCAATCTTACTTTTTGACAAATAAAATTAATAATTGGTTTATCTTCGGCCATACAAATAATAGCAGTGACTCCGATGAGGACGATATTATTAATTGCATCTATGTGTACACCATTACTTGATACTAAGTCCATTATCTAGGATTATGTCCCTTCCGATGGGGAAGATCACACGCTCCTAAATAATTTCCTAAAACATCCATAAGGATGTTTAAACTAGTGATCCGCAAAAACAAACTCATCCGATGTGGAGGAAGGCACTCAGAGTCAACACCCAAGTTTGTATGCATCACTTTTCAAACTAGTAATGGAGGCCACGGGACTCAAAGATTCCCTCTCCCACTTAGTTATTTAAAATGAGGAATTTTTACAAGCATGTACAACAAGCATATTAAATAGCAAGCAATAAATATAAAAATCAAATTTCCAACTATTATGGCTTTGTAGATTTCGCTGTTCTCCAATACGCCTGCAGTCGTGTTGCCATCTCGTCTCCTCCTTCTTTAGCCGCGCAAGCAAGGGTCTGAGCCGAGAAAAAAAATAATTTACATCCATCAATCCTATACTCCACAAAGGAGTATACAAAAAATCTAGATCTAAAAGTAAATTAAACTAAGCGGCTATCATTGTCGTATTTAATTATAATTAAATACAAATAGCCTCGCCAACCCTGAGGATTCAAATATACAATCACACACACAATCATACACAATCACACAGCTATAATAGTTGGATCTTATGTTTGCAACCACAAAGTTAGCCTATTGCACATCCTTCTATTAACCGACATAAATTATATATGAAAAGCGTGAAAGTAACTTTATCCAAAACACACAAAACTGAAAACCATGACTCTGATACAAATTTTTAGTGTTGCGGATTCCTCCCTATATCCCCAGATTAAAATTCTATATATTAGAACTAATCCGGATAGGGAAAGAAACTTCCTGAACGACCTACTTTATCATCATGCTTTTCGATTGAGTGATCAATTGAATAAACTTGTTGTTCAAACAATCAAACTCCTTTTTCGATTAGAAGCGGAATAGATGATGAAGTTTGGATTGCCGGCTCTTGTGTTTGATTTGAGATCCAAGAGAAAACATGAATACAATTAAAGCATAGCAAAAACTAAAAGTTATACCTCTTGATCTACCTCTTGATCTTCTATTGTATTCCTATCCTCTTCTTGGACGTCGTGTGGGCGACGATCTTTCAAGAAATAAAGCCACCAAAGAACTCTTCTTCCTCTTCCCTACTTACGACGCCCCTCTATTTTCCCTTGAGCTAGCCATGCCCAACACCAAGGGATGCCACATGCCAAGGAGAAGAGAAGGAAAAAGAATAAAGAAAAAGAAGAAGCTAGCTCTCTCTTCTCCCTTGCTCCAACTTGCGCCGGCCCTAGGAGTCCCTTGCGTCGCCGCCCAAGCCAAGGAGAGGAAGAGAAAGAGAGAGGGGAAAAAACCAAGTTAAGGGCTTGGTTCATGATGGCTTATAAGGGTATTTATAGGCTACAATAGGGACCATGAGGAGGAGTTAGTTTTAGTCTCCTAACGGATTCTCAACCCAACTCATTAATAATAACCCGCTCCACTAATGGGTTATTATTAAACTACTGCACCAACCCCATATTAAAATATGGGATCCACCTTATTATCTGTACATTATCTCCTTGTGTTTATGATATCGCATATCCATTAATTAATTAAATTATTAATAATTTAATTAATTAATATATAACTTCAAGAGTAGTATCACTCAACTTTATTATCATGTTGGGTCAAATCCACCTGAAGGATTTACATGATAATGCTTATGAGCTCCTCAAGGGGGCATCATCATCCTAAATAATTAGGACACGATTTCCTTCTATAATCAACAGCACACCATGTAAATAATATTATTTCCTAATTTATCGAGCCTATTGATTTAACGAATGAATCTCGCTCATTGATAAATTAAAAAAATAAATATTAAGTACATATGCCCGTTATTATATCGGGATTAAGAGCATGTACATCCATAATAACTGAGGTCTCGTTCGATTATATAGTCAGTATAAATCAAATCACCTCAAAATGGTCCTGCTCAATATACACAAAGTGCACTAATGTAATTCTATAGTCAAGATAGACTAATATCAAATTACATTACAGTCGTTCCAATGATTTGCCCAAATCCATCTTGGTTGTGAGTCGCTACTTATACATTACAAGGAACTGATAACATGATCTTCTGTGTGACACCACACTCCATGCTATCTACAATGTAAAGTAACAGAAAACTATATATATAACAAATATAAAATACAAACACATGACCATTGTGATTCCTATTCCAATATATATGTTTATACAAAAGTTAGACTTATAGTATACATCCTAACAATCTTCCGCTAAAAAACACCCCCCCCCCCAAGGGCACCCCTTCTCCAAAAGTATCCTCAAAGAAATGTTGTTGAGTCATTTTCTAGCACCAAAGATCAGGGAATATAATGGGACAACAGATATTGAAGGCTATTTGTCCAAATTTGAGTATATAACATTGTTGCACCAATATTATGATAGCGTTATGTGCTGAGTATTCCTAACAACAATCTCGGGCTTACCACAGAGATGGTTCAACCAACTCCTTGCGACCTTCATTCTATCATTCAGAGATTTCAAGACAGTATTTTTGAAATATATCGCTAGTAGTCTAAGGTACCACAAAATTCCACTCAATCTATGTGCCCTCCAGTAAAGGTCAAACAAAATGATAAAGGAATATACTTAGCACTTTAATCAAGTTGCCTTAGATGCCCCCTCGGATAATTCAAAAATATTGGTGAGTGCTTCCTCGCAGAGGTTGCTACAAGGAGACTTCCACCGTTCTTTGGTAAAGAAGCCCCCGATCGACTTTGATAGTCTATTGGGTTGGTCGGACAAGTATGTTCATGTGGAAGAAAATTTGCCAGAAAAGAAAGCAATGAATTGACTCCCATTGTCATTCGGACAAAGCGCAAGGCTCTCCCTCTGCCCTTGCAACATAATGATCGGCGACTCACAAGAGCCAACACGAAGGAAGGAGAGAGCAATTCATGAGGGAGAAGCCATCCTAGAATTAGCTATCACACCAAATCGGCCATTGCCTGAAAAGCACCAGCATTTTTATGATTACCATCACTCCAATTATCATTCTACCGATGAATGCAATCAGTATGCCAAGAGGCTCTGCAGAATGATAGAATTAGGGGAAGTGAATAAAAGATCACTCTCGCACCCCTCTCGAGGGTCTCATTCAACAGCATAGAGGGAAGAGCCTAGCTGACACACAAACTAGGCACCTCCATCAATTCCCCATCAGGAGCACCTTCATCGACCCCTAGAGAACTAGGATGGCAAAACCCTAGTCGACTTCAGATGGTTGCCTCTTACTTTACTACTACTTGTTACTTTATCTATGTCTTTTTTCTCTCCAACAACAGAAGTTTTTTCCCTCTCACTTAGGTCACACATCAACTCCAAGCATCGATAGGCATTTGGGTCATACACCATGTCTCCAAGTATTGATGACATTCGGGTCATATACCATGCTTCTAAGTTCGAAGGCATTTGAGTCATATACCATGCATCTAAGTATCGATCAACATTCACATATAGACTATGGCTTCAAGTTCCAAGGACTTCCGTTCATATACCATGCTTCCAGCCACCGATTAGCATTCAAGTTATACACCATGCCTCCAGGTTCTAAGGCATTCAGGTCATAAACCATGCCTCCAAACACCGATCGAGATTCGGGTCATACATCATGCCTCCAACTTCTAAAGCATTCGGGACATGCACCATTCTTCAAGCACCAATCGGTATTCAGGTCAAATATTATGACTCCAAGTTCCACGGCTTTCGATTTATACATCATGCCTCTAAGCATCGATTGGCATTCAGGTTATACACTATGCCTCCAAGTTCCAAGACATTCGGGTCATACACCATGCCTCCAAGTTCCAAAGTATTTGGATCATATATCATGTCTCCAACCACCAATCAGCATTTGAGTCATACACTGATCCTGTCACCGAGCGGAGTGGGGCCGCAACCGGATGACAGTGTAGGGATGAATGACGTGGATGCTGACTGGATGCCCTCGCTCAGAATGACTCAGCGAGTGGGGGTGTCCTTTGACTGGACGTAAGTAGATGTCGCCTGGTGAATCTCCGACCGGATGGAAGTAGACCTGCTGGGGAAGATGACCGTTAGCAACCTAACCGGGAAACGTCCCGGCAAGGCCCTCCGACGGTCAAGTCAGTACTCCGATGAATAGGAAAAATAATGGAGCACTGTAGATGAGGGGCTTCGCGCGTCCCTGATAATGAGGAGGAGAGGGGCTTATATAGCCGGGGAAAAGGACCAAGTCTGACATTGTCAGGATTCTCTGACCTGGTCAGGGAATATTGTATGATTATGTCGATTTGTAGCCAACATTCCTTGTCTTATACTGATTGTTTTATGTGAGGGAAAAGACAGTTTCTGTAAGGCTCCGGCCGGAGCCACCTGGCGCCAACGGCGCGACAGGGCGGCGTGCCAGGAAGTGTCAGTGCCAGTTCACACGAGTGGTGACAGCCTGCTATCTGCAGCTGGTGCAGATATATTTTGTCGTTATTCCCGGGTGGTTTCGGGAGAGTGCCAAAAGGGGGCGCCGGGCGGTCACGCCCGGATAGATGTCAAGTGTGGATGTGAAGGACTGCGGGGCGGATACGCTCGGATAGAGGCAGGTAAGCCTTAACATGGCCGGGCGGAACTTCCCGGATAAACGAGACGAACCAGGCTCGAGGTGGCCGGCCGGGACTTACCGGTCGGATGGGCCGCTTTATTAGTTTGACCGGCCCCCCATGAGTCCGACCGGCCAGCGAGGGACCCGGGCTCCGGTCACGTTTGCCATTCTGATTACCCGTACGGTGACGTGTATCATGGGCCCGGCCAGGTTGCTTGCCATGTCAGCTGCCCATACAGTGACAAAGATAGGGCAGGATCAATAGACTTCCCCTCGAGTCTAGTCGAAGGAGGCGTCTAGTCCGACTGACTGGACTGTTAGTGTCCATAACTGACTTGCGGCTGGACGATTTTGCCCTTTTGGTAACCGACCGACTCAATCGCGGCGCTCAACAACCGGTGTTGCTCGGGCCCGAGTGGGCGAAAAATTGCTTACTGCTAGCCGGAACGCGGGTGGCCGTTCAACCATAAGCGACGTCTTGTATGTTGGTTACTGGGGCGGAAGGAACTTGCCGGCCGGGATGAGCGTGGGCCGCCACGCACCCCTGCCTCTTTTAATGACTGCGTCCGGCTGGACGAAAATTGATAGGAGAGCGTGGGCAGCCACGCATCTCCGACTAACCGCTAATATGTTGAAAGTGTCCGAGCGGATGAAAATTTCAACCGGGAGGAACGTGATGCACGCGTCTTCGCAAATTGTGCTATGCATCGGTAAAGTGACTGCTCCGTGAAAAAGAGCGTGGGCCACCACGCGTTCTCTATATTGTGAAGCCGGCCGACCGGGCTAACGCTGCTGGTTAGTAGGAGCGTGGGTCGCCACGCGTCCTCAAATTATGCTTATGTCCGACCGGGCAAGTGTTGTTGATTTATGGAAGCGTGTTCCGTCATGTGTCTGCCAATCATGCCCGCGTCTGGCCGGACAAACGTTTGTTAATTTATAGGCGGTGTAGGTACGGTTGGTTGGGCGACCATTTGCCTTGGGTTGCAAGAAATGCGGAGCGCCACGTGCCCCTGGGAGATTTCCTAATGATCACCTGTGTCAGTCAATTAATTGGGATGCGACATCCTGAGATAAACGAGGCGACGTGATGCATTTGATGCGACTGGTGCCTTAACGGCATCAAATCCGCTTTAATTGAACTATCCACGTGGCACATGCTGGTTGGCCGACCGGGATGCAATTTATATAATGATTACGAATTCTTAATGGCCCTTAAGGCAGGCACTTCTCTCTGCCACATGGCGGCCTCGGGCTGGCCGACCGGACGGCTACGCCATACTTCCGTTGCAGGCCCTGTCAGCGCCTGTTGTGCGTCTTTTCAAGGCCAAGCGTGGGCTGCCTTGACGGCCCGGATGAGGTGATCGATATCCACGTGGATCGCCATCGGACGGCTGTCCTTCTTTCGGCCTAGCTATAAATAGGCCTCCATATTCACCGAAACCCTTAGTTGCTCTTCGCTGTTCTCTCTCTAACTCGGTGCTTCTCGCTCCTTGCCGCCGTCTACCGTCGCCGACTTCGCGCTCCTCCGCCGTTGTTTTTTGCGCTCCTCCGATTTCCTAATCCTTTCCGTTGCTACGGTCAGATTCTCCTTCCTTTCTTTTGATCCATGGCTTCCTCTACTAGGTTTGAGTCCGTCGAGTCCACCCTCACTGATGAATCCGTTTCCGATCTCCGACTGGCTTACGATATCCCTGAAAACTATCGCATCATCGTTCCTACAAAGGCCGACCGGCCACACAAGCCCCCGGCCGGCTTCTTTGTGTTTTTCCGGGACCAGCATATGTCTGGCCTGCGCTACCCTCTTCATCCCTTTATTGTAAAGTTCTGTAACTTTTTCCATGTGCCTGTCTTCCAGCTCTCTCCCAATGCCGTTCGTATACTATGCAACCTAATAGTTCTCTTTACCCTTTACCGAGTCCCCCTCCGACCGGAGGTTCTTTACTTCTTTTATTATCCGAAGAAACAGGAGGCCGGGAATTTCTTTCTCCAAGCCCGGGCCAAATTATCCATAGTGGAGAATATTCCCTCCTCGAATAAGGGGTGGAAAACTCATTTTTTCTTCATAAGCCCTCCGACCAGCCCTGGGTTCCTGATCGGATGGGTTGAAGACATGCCCCCTACAACTCCCTTAAGAAATTTTAAGTCCGACCCCTTATTTATAATGGCTGTTTCTCGACTCGGGGGTCTCCGCTTCGACGGCATGAAACTTCTTAACGATGCCATCTTGTATATATTTGGGCAAAGCCGAGTGCCTGCCGCCCTGCCCGACACCTTCTGTAAGTCAAATTTTTTGGCCGTACTTCTTTTTCCCTAACTCAATATCCTCTGATTTTGCAACTAAGATGATGTGGGAAGCGGCCCTCGATGCGGCCCTGGGCATGGAAGACGAGGAAGTAAACGCCCGGGCGGCCGAACAACTGCGTCTGCGCCAGGCCGGTCCGCCCGACCAACCTCCGATTTCTGAGAGCGCGGAGCCCGCCTTTCCGACTCCTCCTGCCCAACCAGCGGCGACCGGCTCTATGGATCCGGCCGGCTCATCGAATTCTCCTATCCCTGCAAGATCCTCCGGCAAGCAGAAGGCTCTGCCTTCTCAGCAGAAGTCCATGCCTTCCAAGCGAAAGGCCAGTGCTTCTATCCGTATTGAGGAACCGGCGGAGGTGGACCTTTCTTCTCCTGATTCACCTGACCCGCAACCTTTACAGAGGCGCCCGAGGACTTCTGCGTCGGGCTCTCGCTCCCAGCCCGCAGAGGCAGCTGCCAGCCCGGCTAGTGCGAGCCGGTCAGCTGACGCACCAGGCTCGTCGCGCTCGGGGGGACAACGTTCCCAGACGGGTGGCTATGGCGTATATCTCCCCTCGGTCGACCCAGTGGCCCCCTTCGAAGTCCAGCAGCGGCTTACCCTTTATGGGGAATTGGCGGACTACTGGGAGTAGGGTATGAGGGAGAGGACTTCCAGACCCCCGATCCGACTGGCCGACCAATTCACTCAGGACGCCACGCGCGTAAGTCCGATGCTTCAATGCTTAACTAACTTGCTTTTTTCTAACTCATTCTTATTGTAGTTTTGGGCCTCCTGCTCGAGCGTCGCCTATGCCTTAGTTACCAACACCAGGGGACGCCGAGCGGCCGAGCGGCGGATTGAGGAATGGGAGCTCCGCCAGGCACACGCGAACTTACCGGCCGGCGAGGAGGGCACCGCTATTCTCCATTCGGAGATACTGGACCTTAAGGAGAAACTCCGTTCCGCCGAAGCGCTACTGACGGAGGAAATCACCCGAGCGGAGGCAGCCAAGCGGGCGTATGCCCGGTCTTCATCCCTGCACGAGACCCTTAGGCAGGAGAGGAAGAAGGCTCTGGATAGGCAGCGCCGTGCCCGATCAGACCTCGACAAGAAGACTGTCGAGGCCCAAGCCTTGAAGGCAGAATTAGATACGCTGATGAAGTCTTCGGAGGAGCTCCGGACGACCTTGAACGAAAAAGAGCAGGAGCTGGCGACTCGAGAGTCGGACTTGAACGCCAAGGAGCAGGCTTTAGACTTACGAGGAGACGAGCTCCGTTTGTCTGAAGGATTGCTGGCTTCTCAAGCCGTTGCCTTGGAGGAGAAGGACACGGAGTTAGCTAACCTCCGGGCAGAAATTGAAAGTCTGAAGCTGTACCAAGCAGGCGAGCCCGCCCGGATGGACGCACACCGCCTGGCCTACATCAACTCCGAAGAGTTCGGCCAGCAGCTGGGCAAGCGGACAGCTGATATGTTCAAGATGGGCCTTAACAGCGCTGTTCTGCAGCTCAAAGAGAGCGGCCATCTGCCTGCCGACCTTCCTGCCAACGCCACCAAAGTGAGCCGGGTCAAGGAGCTACTCCCCAAAGACTTCTTCCAGCCATTTATCTAAATCTTAATCATGTAATCTTGAGCCGCCGATTGGGGCTCTTTTTTGTAATGCTTCCGAGTAACCATCAATGAAAAGCCTTTTCCTTCTACGTGTCACTTTAGATAGCGACTAAGTAGATGTTGCTGATCGGCTAGCCGGGTGGGGGATATGGATCGCCTTAAACCCGACCAGAGAGCCGAATTAAGCGCAGGAAAAATGGTTGTGTAAGGTAGCCTACTGGTTGATCTGACTAAGAGGTGTGAGTCACCACACGCCCGGTCAGAGAGCTAAAACAATTCTAGGGGGTGTGGGCCGCCACACGCCCAGTCGGGGAACCAAACTACTTTAGGGAAATGGCTGTGTAAGCTAGCCGACTGATTGGTGGTCCTGCCTGCGGGATGTGGATCGCCACACGCCCGGTCAGAGAACCAAACTACTTTAGGGAAATGGCTGAGTAAGCTAGCCGACTGATTGGTGGTCCTGCCTGCGGAATGTGGATCGCCACACGCCCGGTCAGAGAACCAAACT
>JAGFNQ010002375.1:0-95160 GCA_024364735.1 Boesenbergia rotunda | reverse complement strand
TTAGGGTATCGAACCAAGTCTAGGCAACGTTCTTATTATGTTGTATTGAACCAACCTAGAACCCAAGTTCAAGCATGGGTCCCCAAGCTCTGTTTGAACAAACAAGCTGGACCAAACTAGTATTGGATCCCCAAGGATAAGATTCACATCTTGCCTAACCATTATCGAGACTATAGTCCAGGGGGAGCCAATATAAAAACAATATTCATAATTAGATAAGTTTTTTTTAATCGCAATTTCTCTTTATTGCATGCTTGCTTGTTTATTTCCTTCTGCAAATCATCATGCTTAGACCTAGGACTGGTTAGACTAAGGACAAAATGATTTAATTGAAATTTGATCAACCTAGTATTGGGTGGAGGTGAGATGATAGTACGTTAGGGAAACCATTCTGGTGGAACTAGCCGAAGCTACCGATCCAAAACCCAAACTAGTTAGACCAAAATCTTTCAAGAAGTAACTTGAAGATGAATTTTCAATAAAAGGCTTTGTTAAGAAAAGGGTTGATGATCCAATAAGGCTACGACCAAAGAAGGCCTAGTGCCTCGCCAAGACCTGGAAGCCAATTATTGAAAATCAAATTCACCTTACTACTTGTTAAATTTGAATCTAACACAAATTTCAATTAATCATAGATTCAACACAATTTTTCAAGATAAACTTAGAACTTAATAAACTTTTTTAAAATTAATTTAACCTTTTAAAATTAACAATGCATTTCAAATTAAAATTTTCATTTTTGTTAAAACCTGTCTCACAAAATCCATAAGGTTAACGTGATTGATAACTCTAGATTGGGACAGACTAGGCTGTGAAAATCAATTTTAAAGCTATCCTTGACTCTAATTGGATCCAAATCAATAAATATTTTATATGTAGGAACATAAAGATTTGGACCAATGGATGTTGGATAGTGAATGCTCCAGACACATGACTGGAGATAAATTGAAATTCACTAAAATCAAGTTCAAGAACCTTGGCTCAGTAGCATTTGGCAACAATGCTACACTCAAAGTCATTGGGTCAGGTAACATTGAACTCAAATCTGATTTTGTGATTAAAATAGTACTCTTGGTTGAGAATTTCAAGTTCAATTTGCTTAGTATAAGTCAACTATGTGATACTAGCTATGTAGTTACATTTACCAACTCTGACTGCCTGATTAGAAACCTTCAAGACTCAGAAGTCATGCTTAAGGGTACTAGGAAAAATAATGTTTATACTATCAATCTACCTTTAGTACCAAAATGCCTCCTGACTCAATTAGAAGAATCCAACCTCTGACATAGGAGATTAGGTCACACAAATGTTAGACTAATTTCTAAAATTACCCAGCTTGATCTAATTAAAGGGATACCAAAAATTAAGAACTATGAAAACACGATATGTAACTCATGTAACCAAGGTAAACAAACCAAGTCTAATCACAAACCAATTCAATCAGACTTAACCCAAACCACACTTGATTTCCTGCACCTTGACCTATTTGATTCACATGAGCCAAGTCACTAAGCGGGAACCGGTACTGCTTAGTTATTATCGATGATTATTCTAGGTTTACCTGGGTTAGGTTCCTAAAAACTAAAGATGAAACCCTAAACCTATTTATTGACTTATGCAAGATAATCAAAATCAAAATGATACCAAAATCAAAAGACTTAGGAGTGATCACGAGGGAGAGTTTGAGAATCAAAGGTTTGAGGAATTCTGTAAAATAAATGGATATATTCACGAATTTTCTTGTCCTAGAACCCCCCAACAAAATGGATAGTAGAAAGAAAGAATAGAACCCTTCAAGAAGCCGCTAGGACCATGCTCAATGAATTTAACCTAGCTAACCAATTTTGGGCAGAAGCAATAAGTACGGCTTGCTATATCCAAAATAGGGTCCTAATTAACAAAAGACATAATAAAACTCCTTATGAACTATATTACCATAGACTGCCAAACCTACATTACCTAAGGGTCTTTGGGTGCAAAGTCCATATCTTGAACACCAAGGACTACCTAGGTAAATTTCAGTCTAAGTCAACCCAGGGGTCTTCTTAGGATATTCAACAACTAGTAGGGCCTATAGGGTTTACAATAAACAAACTAATAAAATTGAAGAAACAACTAACTTAATCTTTGATGAGGAAACTAATCCAAAATCTGATAACCAAAACTTGAACCAATCAAATATTGATCAGGAAGATAATGAACAAACAATTGAACCATCAATTGAACCACTAATTGAACCTCTAAATGAACTAACTCTTGAACCAACCACTGCGTCAACTGAACCAGTAACTGAACCAACCCAAGTAATTGAACAGAACACTGAACCGAACTGTCCAGCCAGACCTGAGGCTGAACCAAGTTCTAGAAGAACTAAGAAACCCAGACTCAGTCACCCTTCTGATCAAATTATGGGTGATCCAACCTTAGGAGTCAGAACTAGGTCTTCCTATAGAAATCTTAGTCAGATAGCACTAATTTCAAAAATTGAACCTAAGACTATAGAGGAAGCCCTACCTGATCCTGATTGGATCATAGCTATGCAAGAGGAGTTAGCCCAATTTGAAAGAAACCATGTCTGGGAACTAGTACCTAAACCTGAAGGCAAGTCTACTATAGATACTAAGTGGGTGTTTAGGAATAAACTAAATGACCAAGGGGAAATAGTTAGAAATAAAGCCGCTTAGTAGCTAAAGGGTTCAGTCAAGTCGAAGGATTAGACTATGATGAAACCTATGCCCCAGTAGCCAGACTTGAGTCAATTAGAATGTTGTTAGCATTTGCAGCCCATAGAGGGTTCAAGCTATACCAAATGGATGTTAAGTCTGCCTTTTTAAATGGGTTCATCAAAGAGAAGTCTATGTAGGACAACCCCCAGGATTTGAGGACCTAGAAAAACCTGACTACGTTTTCAAACTTAATAAGGCACTTTATGGGTTAAAACAAGCACCTAGGGCATGGTATGAACGCTATCAACTTACCTTATTTCTAAGGAATTTAACCAACGACAAATTGACTCCACCCTTTTGTTAAAATCTTAGAAAAAGACATTTTCATTGCCCAAATCTATGTTGACGACATAATTTTTGGATCCACCAACTCAAACTTTTTAAAGGAATTTGTAAAAATAATGAAAAATGAATTCGAAATGAGCTTAGTTGGTGAGCTCAATTTCTTCTTAGGATTGCAAATTAAGCAAACTAGAGATGGTAATTATGTTCATCAATCCAAGTATGCTAAAGAGTTAATAAAGAAATTTAAAATGGATAGCTCCAAAAGCATAAGTACCCCTATGGCCACAAATGTCAAAATTGATAGTGACCCTGAAGGTAAACCTATAGATCTTAAGCTATACCGAAGTATGATTGGATGACTACTTTACCTTACAGCTAGCAGACCTGATATCCTATTCTCTGTAGGAATGTGTGCTAGGTACCAAACTTGTGCTAAGGAATCCCACTTAGCAACCCTAAAAAGAGTACTTAGGTACATTAAGGGCACGCTAAATGTAGGGATTTGGTATCCTAGGACTTCCACCTTTGAACTGTCAGGATATTCTGACTCTGACTATGTTGGGTGCAAATTAAATAGAAAAAGTATCAGTGGAGCTGCCAACTTTTAGGACATAGTCTAGTCAGCTGGTGCAGTAGAAAGCAACACTGCGTAGCCCTATCTACAACCGAAGCAAATATGCTGCCTTAGGAGAGTGTGTGGCACAACTCTTATGGATGATGCACACTCTTAAGGACTTCCAGCTTGACTACACCCAAACCCAAGTCTATATTGATAACATAAGCTCAATCAACCTGACTAAAAACCCAATTCAACACTCCAGAACAAAATATATAGAAGTTAAACATCATTTTGTAAGGGATCATGTAGCCAGGGGTGAAATAGTCCTTAAGCATGTAGACTCAAAGTCAAACTTAGCTGATATCTTTACCAAACCCTTACTTGAGTCTAAGTTTAGCTCACTAAGAAGGCAGTTAGGGTTATGCTTAGTAGAATAGAACTGCTCCATATGGTTTTTCAAAAAAAAAATTATTTTACTTTCTTATCTGTTAATTAATCTTTTGTGAAAAATCATTTCTTTTATCAAAATCTTGAAATTTAAAATGATTTTCCGACTTAGTTTTTTTTTAAACTTACCCCCTTCAAAATTAGGGTTTTTTCGTAAATGGACTTAGCTTAGGCCCTAACCCTAGAACTGCATGCACCTATAGATCTAGAAGTCAGCATCTCACAAGTACCTTAGGGTACTTTTGATTGATAACCTAGACTGGGTTGAGATACTTAGGTCTATGCCTTGATTCAAGATGCTTTAAGTCAGTGCATCTGCAGTAATTGAGGCAATAAATACTAATTGAACAGCAATCAGGTTAAGTGTCAAGTTTTGAAAATCTAACTTGATCAAAACACTTAACTTGACTAACCCTAGTGAAAGCTACTGTTTATAACAGTTAGTAAGTAGCTAACTGGGTTAGAGAGGACCCGAACAAGAACGGTTTAATTTGGTCCAGTTTATGCTTAAACTTATTAGAGTTGGTTCAATACAGAACTTCTTTTTTTTTGCTTTAATTTTTTTTTCTATAATTAGTACCATTTTTTTGATATATGGCAAAGGGGGAGAGAAAGGAAAGGATAATTTTTTTTCAAATTTTATCTCTTTTTCAAAAAGTAAAGTAAATAACTAAAGTGCTTAAAAGTACTTAACTGATTCTAAGTGAGAATCTGTTTTCAGAAGTGTTTTTGGTGCACGAAGTATTTTCAAGAAAATTTTCTAAGTATGAAAAACTTGGAAAAAAATCTTTTTTGAAAATTTCCTAAGTGTAAAATCGTTTTGAAAATTTTTCTAAGTATGAAAGACTTGAAAAACTTTTTGGGAAAATTTTCTTGCGAAAACCTTTTTGGAAAATTTTCTAAGTGTGAAAAACTTTTTGGAAAATTTTCTAGGTGTGAAAATTTTTTTTGGAAAATTTTCTAAGTGTGAAAAACTTTTTGGAAAATCCTTCTAAAGAATAGAAAGCTTGGAACTTTTTCAAAAACCTTTTTATCTAAGTATAAATACTTCAGTACTTAGTCAAAATCCAAAGCACTTAGAAGATTTACAAAACCCACATATCTTTGAAAAACTCAAGGGGAGAACATTCATTTCAGGGAGAGAAAACTGAATGTTTTTTTTTCAATCCTTTGCTTGTTATTTTCTTTAACTTGACTTTTTGAACCGTGTTGCCATAAATCAAAAAGGGAGAAATTGTTGGTGCAGGAAGCACCTAAGTCAAACCTGTGTTTTGATAATAACAAAAGGTTCAGAAGTTAAGGTGTCAATGTGATCTAACAAGCTTACTAAGTGTGCAGGAAAAGTCCTAGGTACACTAGGCAAGAAGTCCTGGCAAAGGGCTGGGCAAGAAGTCCTAGTCAAGGACTAGGTAAGAAGACCTGACCGAAAGTTGGGCAAAGAAGTCCTGGTCAAGGACTGGGCAAGAAGTCCTGGCAAAGGGCTGGGCACCGAAGACCTGACTGGAAGTTGGGCAAGAAGTCATGGTCGCGGACTGGGCACGAAGACCTGATCGGGAGGATTGGGCAAAAGTCCAACCGGAAGGGCCGGTTACCAAAAGGTAAACTCTCCTGAGAGGAGTAGGTGAGGACGGGTTCCCCGTGCGAGGGAACAGTAGTTGTTGGTTCGACCTAGGGTTCCATTTGGGAGATCCAAAGTCAGAACCAAGACAGCTTAGGTTGTAAATAATGGCTACCATATTTTGCTTCTTGTGTTTTTGAACTAATCTTGGTTGTACGGAACGAAGGAACGTGTTTCTGCAGCTGAGGTCCCTCAAAGGAGTGAGGTGCCTCACCCTTTGAGGCGCCTCACTGGGGCTAGGCGCCCGGATGGATACGGGCGCCCCAGGTCAAGGCCAAAACAGAACCATCAAAGTAAACTGCCATGAAGCCTCTGGACCAAGTCAGCTCAGTCGCCTGTGTTAACACAGGCGCCCCCATCAGCCCAGGTGCCCCAGTGAAGGGGATAAGCACTGACCGAGCCTGCGGATAGGAGTTCGCATAGGAGAGGCCACGTGTCAGGCGCCCCCATTGACACAGGCGCCCCTATGGCTGCTATAAAAGGGGGTTCACCCCCAAGGCTTCAAACAACTTCGCTCACAACACTCCAAGCACTTTCGTTCAAGCGCTACGCTCCGACAAGCTCCGACTTCGAGATTCCAGCTCCAACTTCGAGATTCCAGCGCCGACGATGACTTTCTGCTCCAAACTTCGATCCACCTCGGGCATTGGTAAATTTAATTTACGAAAAGTGTTGCAATTTCAATTCCAATTCTATATCTGTACTTAAAGTTGTAAAAAGATTTTTTCGAATATAGAATTGCCCAACGTAAAACCAATTTGTGTAATGTAAAACCAATTCTATATCTGTGTTTGCGATTGTTTTGTTATTTTCCTCTGCGTAACTGCTCTGTTTTTTCGAAAAATTTGATATCGATATTCACCCTCCCCCCTCTATCGATTTTCTCCGATCCAACAGGTTCGTGAGAGCCTGGCCGACTTATAACTTGCTCGGGTGGCGAGAGTCCGGACACCACTCCGGGCGGACCGCTATAGACGTGGGCAGCCATGCCCGGTCGGGCCCGGGGGTCAGTGGGTTCGTGGGAACCTAACCCACTTATAACTCGCTCGCGGGCGAAAGTCTTGACACCACCCCTGGCGGACCAATATGGACGTGGCCAGCCATGCCCGATCGAATCTGGGGTTTGGTGGGTTTGTGGGAGTCTGACCCACTTATAACTCGCTCGGGGCTAAGAGTATGGACACGGCCCCGAGCGAACCGCTATGGACATGGGCAGCCACGCCTGGTTGGACCCGGGGTTCAATGGGTTCGTGGGACCCTGACCCACTTATAACTCGTGCATGGGGTGAGAGTCTGGACACCGCCCCGGGTGGACCGATATGGACGTGGGCAGCCACACTGTTAGTGATATGAGAGAAGTGTCCTAAGGCAATCGCCTTATGATTGTAAACATTTATTTTAATAAATGATAATTCACTATTTGAGTATGCATGTTTGTGTATTTGATTGGGATCTTAAACTCATCTACTGAATGTCCGCAATACAATTCATAGCATAAGAGAATTTGTGATGAGATCACAACTAGTGATTATCTCTAAATGTGCAATTGTGAAGTATTGAAAATATCCCTAGTCGATGAATTGATAAATACGGACACTATCAATTCTGTTGAGACTAGCATGGGTTATTCTCTAATCAGCTGATTCTCACTGGCTGGTGACATTGGGATATCCGGAGATAAACATGGATGCTAGTTAAGGGAACTAGTTCATTGGAGTGACTAGCTGTAAAACTTCATATGATAATCTATAAAGATATGTCACTGAAGTTATTACTGCAGCTTAAGTGCGATGTTCCTTTGACTTGCGGTGTTTAAGTCATCTTGGTCATGGAGACTTATACTTTAACATCTTAAGCAAGCATCTCCAAGAAGGTGTGGACCCAGGATGATTGGGTATAAGTCGAAGTGCCCGAAGATGTTTGAACAGCCTACAAAGGATTCACCACTCCTTGCGAGGAGATGTATACCCAGGCCTATCGTCGGATTGTTACTCAAAGCCTCTGGCCAGAGCATATCATGTTTAGAGTGCGAGTCTCTTAAATACATGAGAGTAATTAGAAATCCAAAGGACGAGAAAGATATTACTTGGGCTAGGTGTGACGTAGTCAGCCTGGTGGGGACTGACACAAATAGACCGTGTCCTGAACCAAGTGGGTATAAGATGGTGAAGGGAATGGGGCACGATTCATTAGAGCTGCTGAAGGGTTTCGGAATTACTTCTGAGGTCAAACCGTTGATCTTTCGATTAATTGGGGGTCATGATATACTACTAGGTGCCACTCATGACCGTTCTATAATTGGTTAATTATAGACGGCCAACATAAATCGAAAGCCTATTTAGTCACACGCACTACGAGTAATCCGAGGGATTTAAAACGAGTTGAAAATTAAATTTTTCAATCAAGAGAAATAAGTCGAATCTGAGTTAATCAGAGGCGCAACGGAAACTTAAAATGGCTAAGTCTTTTGAAGGCTTATTGGGCGAATTAAATGAGTTTAATTCGCGATCGGTTCGGCTCGGTTTGGTCGGCCAAAGAGGGTGTTAACCCCCTTTGGTTTGGCCGGCCACAACAAGGGGAAGAAACCAATTTATTTGGTTTAATTAATAAAATAAATCTAGCGCGATTTGTTTTATAAATTATGGATAAATAAATTTGTATAAAGAAATTTATATAAATAAATTTATAGAAATTTATTCTTTTTATGGAAATTAAAATGATCCATGGAATGGTTTATTTTAATTTTATAAAATCAATTATGAATTGATTTTTTCATAATAAGAAAGTTTATAAATTTCTTATAAAAATTTATTCCATAATTAAAGGAGAGAAGTATTTGTTTTATTATAAAGTTAGTTATAATAAAACTAGGCATAACGGAATTATTCATAAGAAAGATTATAAGATAAATTTCTTATGAAAATTAATTCCGTTAATTCCGTTAAGAGAGAGACTTGGCAAGGGAGAAGCAACTATATAAGGAACCAAAGGCAAGCCTTGAATTCCCAATCAATTAATCAAGAGATTAATTGCTCTCTCTCTCTCTCTCTACATGCCTCTCTCTCTCTCTAGGGCCGGCGCCCCTCTCTCTCTAGGGCCGGCTCTCTCTCCTCCCCTAGGGCCGGCGCAAATCCCAAGGTGGGCGTGAGCTTCATCCACCAAGACGACCTCGGAGAAGAAGAAGCGGATCACATCTCCTTCCTTCTCGGAATTTAGATTCCGTCTCTTAGTGGTTAGTTTCCTTTCTTCTCTCTTGATCTTCTAGTTGTGCCTTTAGAGAATCTAGTAGTTCTCGTCGGCACAAAACTCGTGGCTTTGCGAAGTCATCCCGAAGAGAACTCGGCGTGGACGCGAATAGAGGCGAAGCTTCCAAGGGACGCTACGGTTGGATCTCGTCCCTTTTCTTCGAGTTACGCGAGGTACAAAGTAAATTAGTTTACCTTTCCGTAAAGTTTTATTTTATGATCATGTCCACACACCATAAGGTTGCATGCTAGATACGTGGTTAGAATAATTTGTGAAATTATTTTATGTTAATTCTTCCGCTGCACGTAAAAATTTAAAATTTTACGAACACGTATCATTGTCAACATGCACCCGGTCCCAACACACACCCGGTTAGGTACGAGGGTCAATGGGTTCGTGGGAGTCTGTCCCACTTATAACTCGCGCGCGGGTGAGAGTCAGGACACCACCCCAAGCAGACCGATAAGGACGTGGGCCGCCACGCCCGATCGGGCCCAGAGGTCTGAAGGTACGTGGGAGCCTGACCCACTTATAACTCGCGCGCGGGTGAGAGTCTGGACACCATCTCGGGTGGACCGATTTGGACGTGGGCAACCACTCCCGGTCGAGCCTGGGGGTCAGTGGGTACGTGGGAGCCTAAGGATTAGACTTCTGATTTCCAATTTTCGACATTCTCTGAATAATGACATAAGTCTTACATAGGCTCCCTACTTCCTAAGCAGCCCCACAAGCCTCCACTTGCTCATTCCTAGTACCGTTGCAAGTGGATCGTGCTCCAGGGTCGGCCGAGACTTCTCCATTGCATGTCCTGCAGATAGTGTACTCGTGACTCTAGCCTTTGAACCACCTTGAACAACCCACCCAATTGGGGCTCCAACATGCTTACATCCCTGACCGGCTGGACTCTCTTCCAAACAAAGTCGCTGACCTGAAAGGCACGGGGCCTCACCTTTTGATCATATCTCTGTTGCACCCTCTAGCGGTAGGTAGCCATCTGAGACGCTACCCGACATCGAATCTCTTCCACTAAATCTATCTTCAGCTGCAGTCTATCCTTATTCTCTTCATCGTATAACCTCAGCCGGTCAGACTCGCACCCCACCTCTACTGGTACAACCGCCTCGGCTCCATGCACCAACTGGAAAGGTGTGAAGCCCGAGCCCTCCCGGGGTGTGGTCCGAAAGGCCCACAACACGTTAGGGAGCTCCTCCACCCATGTCCCTCCCACATGATCCAGCTTTACTTTTAGCCCCCGCAGAATCTCCCTATTAGCCACGTCTGCCTGGCCATTACTTTGCGGTATGCAACCAAGGTGAATGCCTATTTGATCCCGTAGGCTAAGCACCAGTCTTAGAGTTTCCTACCCTGAAACTGCTGACCATTATCCGAGGCTAGCCTACGTGGTATCCCGTAGCGGCATAAGATATTCTGCCACAAAAATGTTATGACTGTTGCCTCCGTTGTTCGAGCTAGCGCCTCAGCCTCCACCCATTTGGCAAAATAATCGATCGTTACCAACAGAAACCTCTTCTGACCGGGAGTGAGGGGGAACGACCCCATAATGTCCATCCCCCATTGATCAAAAGGATAGAATACAGCCGAAGCTCTCATGAACTCCACTGACCGGTGGGACAAACTCTGATGCTTCTGACAGGACAAACAAGTGGTGACTAGCTGATCGACATCCTCTTGTAGGGTCGGCCAAAAGTACCCCGAGAGCAAGATCCTCCTAACCACCGACCGGCCTCCTGCTTGACTTCCGTAAGAGCCTGAATGTGTCTCCCTCAGCATGTATTCCGCTTCCTCCTTTCCCAAACACTTGAGCAACGGTCTAGAGAATGCACGCTTGTAAATAAGGTCGCCAACCAAGGTGAACTGGACAACTCTTTTCTGTAAAATTCGTGCTTGCGATGGGTCGGCCAGGAGAGTTCCTTGTCGTAAATAACATATAATCGGGGCTTGCCAATCGTCCCCCAATTCCAGCTCAGCTTGCTGCTCAACCTGCGCGATGAGCATGGCTTAAGCCAAGGGTTTGGCCACCGTCCAAGGGGTGATGGACCCGATGATAGATATCATTTTATTGATTATTTTAATTGCTAAAATCCATGTTTGACCTATGTTTTTATTGTTTAATTGTGAAATTGTCCTAGATTTTAGAACTTACTCTTATTTTGGACTTAATTGCAAATTTGCATTAAATAAGATTATTTGGCCACTAAATTTTTTATCTATTTTTTTGTAGGCATGAAAGGTTCATGGACCTAGGGCATATTGGGTCAAACTTGAGTCAGAAGTGAACCGGATCGAATTATCAAGCCTACGATTAATCCGGGTCATCCGATTCAAAAGCGGTTAGATCTGAGCCATCCGGGACGATCTAAAGCAATCTGAGCTAGGGTTAGGGTTGATTAAGCTCTATGATCAAGATCTGAAGGTTTCATTCCAATCAGAGCTCAATCAACCGTTGGATCAAGCTCGGAGGGCTCTAGATCGTCTATTCAAAGACTAAGTTGATCTAGACCATCCGTTGCATATCTGGGGGATCCAAGCTACCACGAGGCAGATCCTGACCCCAGATCATCATCCTCAAAGTTTGGCTCAAATCAGAGAAAGATCAGCCGTTGGATTCACCAAATAAATCTGGGCCGTCCAATGTTTATGTATTTAATCAAATTCCCTGCGCAGTCTTCCTCGTCGCGTCTCCGCCGCTACAGTAGGTTGCTTCGTTTCTTCTTCGTTTTCCAGCTGATTTCTTCCATCCAAGGGGCGCGACCACCTCATCTCTTCATCTAGATCAAGTCGAGGTCACTGGGGAGAGTAATCGGTGGAGTTTCAGCTTGGAATTGGGCAAGAACAGGGTTGTTTGAGGGTTTCGGCAGTTTTGTATTTGATACCTTCGATTTCGGTTTTGTCAAGAATTACATCAATCCAAGCCATCTGGAGGGGTTCTCGGACAAGCTTGGAACATTCCCGCACCTTCATTTCAATCAGACAGGGCCAAATTGAAGAATTCGAATGGGTTTTCCTCCTTGAACAGTTTTGAGCTAAATTCAACCACTGATTCAGTTCCTCAGTGAATTGCTGAGCTTAGGGGTTCGAGGCCAGCCCTTGCGTGACGAACAAGGAGACCTTGAGCTAATGAAGTGATTGGGGTTTAGATTTCTATTTGCAATTTCGAGTTGTAGCTGTAATTTTATTACTGTCGCAATTTCATTTCTGAATTAGTTGCTGTAATTTACTTGTATGGACCGTTTTTTTCTCAATTGGAGGCTCATCCTTGAGTGACAGCAAGGATTCAAAGTTGAGATGAGAGATTGAGGCTTTGCTTAGTTAAATTTCCATTGTGTTAGTGTAATTTTCGATTCCTGCTTCTTGTTCTGTTTTTGATTTTCGATTCAGCACCTAGTTTCAGTTTCTGAATTCGTTTGCTGCTTAATTAGGTTTAATTTGGCAAGTAGTTAGTTAGTGAACTTATTTAGTGAACATTAGTTTGAGATTTCAGTTTATTTCCTGTCAAATTCCTTGCATATCAAATTGTCAAGTTTTTCTCTGATTTCAGTTTGCGTATCAGTGTATTTTCAGCAGTTTCAGTTCAGCAATTTTGAGAGTGTATCAGTTTCAGCAATCAGCACTGATTTGGATCACGTTTAACATATCTTGAAGTGTACTTTGAACTCGAATTCAGCATGCATTGTTAGTTTCATGCTCATTGATTAGTTACTGCATTTCTGCAGTTACATGCTTAAGTTTATCCTTAACTTCTGCGTTTCTGCATCATTACTTCTGCGTATCAAATTCTTTCCATATCTGAATCTTGTCTCAAGTAGGTGCTAATTCTTCTCCTGCATTTACACATTGAAGCTGATTTCTTTTACAAAGATTTAGCATCAATTTTTATGGTTAGTATCAGCAGGTTTGTATCAAATTCATTTCCGCAGCTCAGTTCAGATCTGTATCATTTTAATTCTGCAATGCTTAATTTGTAGTTGCTGAATCGTGTACCAGTTTGACTTCAATTGAAGTCAGTTGCTTGCATTGAGTTTGTACTAAGTTCAGAGGTCATTTATGCAATTAGGTTTAAAGTCCTGCATGAGTTTTTATTCGAAATTCAGCCCTGCATTACCCTGTTCGTGTGCAGTTTCTGCACTGTCAATTCTCCATCAGCTGTATTGAGTGATAAGTTCAGTATCTATTGCAGCAATTCAATTTCATATCTGCTGAATTATGTATCAACTGAAACCCAGCAAACTGATTGACTTTAGCTTGAGTCTTAGTCGGCTCGTTTTGAAGTTTTGCATTGTATCAGTTCTGAAGTTAGCAGCTCTCATTTCTGCATTCAATGTTCTCTGAAATTCTGCAGTTGTTGGCAATTCAGTTTGCTTTGGTCTGAGTTTTTCGAGATAAGTACATTTTGTAGTGTACGTTTAAGTTCGGAAATAGTTTCTTATGCATTCAGTACATTCTCGAACTGAAAGTTCTTTTCGGCAATCTCATGTGTAAATGGTTTGCACTTAGTATCAAGTAAAGCATTGGCATTGGTTTTGTATCAATTTGGTTGAAGATTGATTTCCATTTGGTTTGTTTGGTGTAATAATTCTTGAAGAAGTTCTTTGCATTAGAATCAATCGAAATTGGTTTGACTTCATATCAGCTTTCCAAATTATTTGAGTTCATTGTTGGAATCACTTGGGTTAAGTTCAATAGCCGAGTCCTTGCCTTTTCATTGAGTTTTTATTTCCAATTGCAACCCAAAACCCAATTTTGATTTGAAACCCGAAAACATAAACGACACATAAATACAAGCATGAATCACCCAAACACAACAGCTAACCCCGAGAAAAATACGACCTGTGGCCCCTTTACTACGCTTTTGTTCTTGATTGCAAAAAGGGTTTCCAGCATTTTATAAATTCTAAATTTGAGACCCATATTCGTGACAGTCTATTTTGGGTCCGTCAAATTTTTGGCGCCGTTGCCGGGGAAGCAACTAGTTGATTTGTTTGATTTTTGCTTGTATGCCTTTAGACATATCATTGGGTTCTGTTTTATTTTGCTTTATCTTTCATATACGGTTGCTGTCATTTTTCTTATTTGTTTTGTGATAGGGTTGTAAGATCAAAATGTGGTCACCAGAGTTCTGGACAGAGATAAAAGAGGCATTGGTGGAGTTGAAGTGTAGGGTTAAGGAGTTGGACTACCAACAAAAACGTAAAGCTCAGTCATCTACTTACCAGAAGCCGATTCAGCCTACATTTCAGCCACCTCAGCCACAATTTCAGCCTCTCCAGAAATTCCAGCAGCCAAATCAAGATTTCCAGCAGCCCTATTCTAATTTTCAGCAACCAAACTTTCAGTTTCAGCCACCATTACAACAATTCCAGCCACCACAACAATTCCAACAATTTCAGCAAGAATTTCAGCATTTTAACCAGAATTTCCAGTAGCCTTTTGCAAGTTTTCAGCATGGAAATAATCAATTTCAACCTCAATTCCAGCCATATAAACAAGGGCAGCAAGATTGTCAATCGTTTCAAACATTTCCACCTCAAAACCAACTATTTTTCCAGCCCTCACAGCCCATTAATCAGAATTTCCAGCAACAAAACCAGAATTTTCAACCCACTCAATTTGAGTTTTCACCACCACAAATTCAACCTCAGATCCAAGATTTCCAGGGCTACAATTTTCAGCCATTACCACCAAATTGTGACCTAAATTTTCAGCAGTTTAATCAGCCTGTTCAACCCCCACAGTCTCAATTTCAACAAATGTTTCAATAAGAGCTTCAAAACCTCGGAAGGCAAATGGGACAAGTGGCTAGTGATTTGAATCAGATAAAAGCCCAAAGAGCAGAACAATTATCTTCTCAAGTTGTTTCTAGTTCTGAGAGCCCCGGAGTTGGTTTTATATCAGTTCAAGGTGACCCTAATGCATGGCCAAATCCTTCTTCAAGAGATCTTAGAATTTTGGTAGAAGAAGAAGAAGAAGAAATCATCAAATATAGGGCGCCTATAGCATGTATTCCTCCGGAGATTCCTACTCAAAATCCATTTCCAAACTTTTCAGCTCGAGAAGAAGAAATTGAAGCTCCACAGGACCATTCTAGACTTTTATTTTGTGATGATAGTGTTATTAGTGGTCCTAATTTTTCTAATATTGTGGTTACAGATATTATAGAAGAAGAATGCATAGGAGATGATTCCACAGGTGTAGGGGATTGCACTAAGCCCCAGGGACCACCACAAGATTCAGAGAATGAACCAGAAAGTGTAGGGACTTGCATGGTGGAAGCAAGCACCCAAGGATCACATATTCCAGTTGAGTGTCCACCAGAACCTGAACCTGAAGTGGAGCAATTACTTGACCAGGAGGAGAACACGGATACATCTGCTTCTGTAAAACCTCCAGGTATTTTTCAGCACGATCAGGTAAATACTCCTCCTAATTTTTCTGAAACTTGTATAGAGGTACCTCAAACTGATTTTATTGTTTTTAATACACCTAGGGATGCATCTCTTGTAGAATTAGATTGTGAAAAATCCCTAGAGGTACCTAGTGCTGAATTTGTTGAATCTGAAGCATGTGGTAATACATATCATGAAAATGCTGAATGTGAAAAACTTTTAGAGGTGCCTAGACTTGATGTTAATTATTGTAGTGAGTCTCTTGATATATCTTATGCTGAAAATAATTGTGAAAAATTCATTGAGGCACCTGAGATTGATTTTATTGGCTGTGATACTTTGCTTGATCCATCTGTGTTGAAAAATAATTGCGAAATTTTTATTGAAGTGCCAAAAATTGATTTCATTATTTGTGATGAATTTCAGGATGCAAATTTTGTAGGAAATAATTGTGAAAAATTTATTGAGGCACCAAGAATTGATTTAATTGGACATGATGCAGATTTGGATTCATTTTATGCAGAGACTGATATTATTTTATTTCTTTCTGACCCTGCACGCTTGAGAGAGGTATTACATTGTTTTGCAGGGTCCAGAAGACTTCAGGAGTGGGTGCTCCAACTGAACAGACTTCAACCTCCTGGAAGGACTTCTAAAAGGCATCAAGAAGGAGGAGAAGATCTTACTTTAATCCATAGCCCTCCATTCCTTCAATGGATTCTGAACCTAAATCGCCTTCGGCCACCGGAGCAAATTTTTGCAAAGTTCAAGTGTGGGGGAGTCTTAATTCTCCCAGCCACACAGACTCCTCCACTACCACGATGGAGGCTACTTCTGGATAGGCTCCGTCCACCAGAATAAGGGGAGATTATTCTTTCTTGTATTTTCTTTTATTGCATTTTTCATTTTCATGCTTTTTAGAAGTAGAATTTTCTTTTAAATTGAGCCCTTGTCAATAAATGCATGTTAGTTCTCTTGGAAATTTGTTTCTTGCATGAGTAGAAATAAAAGTATCCCTCTAGGTTATCTTCATAGCATTTTAGAGTCTTTTGAAAATAAATTAAATTTGGTTGTTAAAACTTAGGGTTTGAGCTCATGGATGAATTCTTGGATGCTTGAGTACTACTTGTTTTAGATTCTTAATTGAGAACTTGGGATGAATTATTTTTACCTAGTGAGAATTAGCCTTACTTTTGTGATACACATATGTCATTGTGCTCTAGAACATGCTTAGGTTCTTTCAAAATCATATTTCAATGATTGGATCACATCTATAGAGGCTAATCACTTTGTTTACCTTTCCATATCAATGTTAACAAAAATCATGTACATTCCATTTTGCTTTACTTATTTCTTACTCTTAACCCCAATTTTTCTATCGGCTTGTTTGTTTGGAATGTTTCTTAATGCTATTTTGCCCGAGACGGACAAAGATTTAAGTGTGGGGGAGTAATTGGTGATTTGGAAGCAATTTTTATCAAGGATGCATTTCAACTCGAAAAAAAAATTTTTCATGTGCCAAGTGAGTGATGTTTGGTGCCAAGAATGAGCTAGAGATTTGGAAGCAATTGGAGATTGAGTTTCCTTATCACATTTTGAACATCAAAGTGGCACGCAAGAAGAGAAAAGAAGAACCAAAAATCTGCACTTAGGAGAAAGTTGGCACCAAATGAAGACAAACTGTGCCAAAGAAAAAAAAAGAAATCTGCTAGTTTGGATTGTAAAATGTATCTGAAGTTGAAGGTGCACATTCGATTTCAGATCTAAGAAGAACCAATGGATGCCATGGAGCTGAAACTCGAAGCAAAATAGTCAGAAACAGATTTAATTCAGAAATGTTCAAAGGAAAAAAATGGTTGCAGAAATTTCAGCTCACAAGTTTCAGGTGGACTGCAGCTGTACTTCGCTATGAAGATCAGTAACATTTTGCTACAATCTGAATTGAAGCTGCAAGTGCTGAAAATCCATGAAAAGCTGCTGAAATTTCTGCATTCGAAAAAAAATTTAGTGAGAGTGCTATAACTAAGGTTGTGTCTCCATGAAGCAATTTCGGCACAGTGGTATCAATCTCAAACAGAATTGGAACTGATGAAGGAAATCAGTAATGCAGTGCTGAATTACCAAGTGAGCTTTCAATTCTTCACTTTCCATTCGATGCAAACTCCTATTGATGTTAATTGTTTGTGAGATCAGAGAATAGCAAAGAATCTGCAGTGGATGCAGAAATTTTGAAACAGGGATGCAGAATTTAAGAAGGGCAGCAACAAATTAAATGTAGAGTCAAGTAGAGAATAGCAATTCATTTGAGGCTCATGGCAGTGTGAATTGGAACTAATTCTGATAAGAATTTTGGAGCTGAGCGCATAATGATGGAACAAAAGGAAGCTGAGTTGCAGCTGTATAATCAGGGAGTCTGAGCAAGGTCTGAATAAAGGCTGAAAAGAAACTAAAGGAGTGCTGAATCTGAGTTTTCCGAGTGCTGGAATCTGAAGACCATCTAAAAACAAGCTGAATTGAAGTCGAACCAAGCTGGAAAAATCTAAAACAAAGTGCAGAAAAGTTGAAGCAAATACAGAAATCTGTAAAAATCAGTGGCCAAGGGAGAAGATCTGGGCAGTGAAGTGAAGCTAGTTTTAAAGGCTGAGAAGAATTCAAAAGGGCTAGATCTAAGAGAGCCATCTTCACCAGCCATTAGATATGTCGAAGAGCAGCAAGCTGAGAAAACAGTAGGAAAGAGGAGAAAGCAGATGGAGTGCAATCTTGGCACAGAATTGTATCAATCTAAACTGAATTTGGTTTTCTTAAATCAGCAAATGCTTGGCTAAGTTTCAACAAACTGGCAGTATGGTTTTCAGCTGCATTCAACTTCTTGGGAAGCTAAAATGAATTCTGAATTGAAAAGAAAAAAAATGCAGGAAAATCTGAAACCAATGAAAAATCTGTGCCAAGTTGAAGCTGAATTAGGATTGCTAGGCTTAGAATCAAGGGAACAAAGATATGAATGTATCAAAGAGTGATGATTGCATCCAAGGCTGATCAGAACAAAGGAAATGTTGCTGCGTGAATGTTCTATTCGGAACAGAGAAAGAAGGTAATGCAGTGAAGCTGGATAAAATTTCTGAAGCTATAGAAGAAATTGCAGGAACTAATGTATCTGAACTCATTTCTGCAACTGCTCTTGGCTAGGAAGGTCAGTAACAACCTGCTAGGATCCTAATGACAGCTGAAAATAATCTGAATGGAGTCTAAACGTAGCTGTGAAAAAAATCAGAAACATTGTAAAAAATTCTGGAATTCAGCTGTGCAGGAATTGAAACTAAATGCAAGGTTTGCTAACAATTGAAGAAATCTGAATTGTATTTGTTGCTGCTGCCGAGTGGTGCATCTGGGAGCTACTGAGTGATACAAACCAAGTGCGAATGGAAGCTGAATTAAATGATGAAATCTGATGCAAGAAAAATTCAAAACAATTGCAGAGCAGAGAATGGAATGAAGTTGGCTGAATTCGACTTGTGAGCAGAATTTTCAAATGGAACGAATCAAAATCTTCCATGTCTATTTGATGCTAACTGATGTTGATTATTTAGGAAATCAGAGACTCAAAATGGATTTAGTGAAGCTGAATTTGCAGCTGAACAGAAAAAGAAAAAAAAAGAAGAAAGAAGTGAAAGTAGTGTGCCAACAAAGGTGAAGCGTATCAAGAGTGAGTTACAGGGTTGTTGAGTGAAAATTTCATGTTGAGTATCTATTTCACTTGATATCATATGTTCTTTGATACAAATCTGAGCTGGAAAGAAAGAAGAAAAAGAAGAATGAGAAAAGAAAAGTAAGCAAAGTTGGCACGCAATTGAAGGAAGTGGCACAATGAAGTCAAATGGAGGTTTCTTCATCCAAATCAAAAGAATTATTCAAATTGGACTCCATCAAACTGTGGAATTCACTAGGGGACTGATAAGAGGGCAAAGTTCATTGGAAACATCCTTGAGCACTCAAGTCTTCCACTTTATCAATTTTTCTATTTCCTTTATTTTTGCTCCACTTTATCATTTCTTGCCATTTTCCATTTTTTTCACTTGTTTTTATAGATGTGAATCCTAATCATGTTTAATGGTGGAGATTAGATAATAAGCAAGCCTATGGTAGTGCAAGAAGCATGTGTGTTTGAGTGAGCTCCACTTCCATCATCAACTTAGAACTTAAGGAGAGAGCCACCAAAAATTTTCCTTGAAAGGCTATGAGTTAGATTCATCTCAATGACTCATGATGGATGAAAAGGCTAAGTTGTTGATTTAAGGACAAGATACTAATCCATAGAGCTTAGATTTATGAGAATTGACAACCCTAGGTAATTTCTTTTCATTTGTTTCTAATTATGCTTAAGAAAGCCTAAGGGATACTTATTTAGTAGTTTCGCGAGATGCTCAAGGTTAAGTGTGGGGGAGTTGATAGATACCATTTTATTGATTATTTTAATTGCTAAAATCCATGTTTGACCTATGTTTTTATTGTTTAATTGTGAAATTGCCCTAGGTTTTAGAACTTACTCTTATTTTGGACTTAATTGCAAATTTGCATTAAATTGAATTATTTGGCCACTAAATTTTTGATCTATTTTTTTTAGGCATGAAAGGTTCATGGACCTAGGGCATATTGGGTCAAACTTGAGTCGGAAGTGAACCGGATCGAATTATCAAGCCTACGATTAATCCGGGCCATCCGATTCAAAAGCGGTTAGATCTGAGCCATCCGGGACGATCTAAAGTAATCTGAGCTAGGGTTAGGGTTGATTAAGCTCTATGATCAAGATCTGAAGGTTTCATTCCAATCAGAGCTCAATCAACCGTTGGATCAAGCTCGGAGGGCTCTAGATCGTCTATTCAAAGACTAAGTTGATCTAGACCATCCGTTGCATATCTGGGGGATCCAAGCTACCACGAGGCAGATCCTGACCCCAGATCATCATCCTCAAAGTTTGGCTCAAATCAGAGAAAGATCAGCCGTTGGATTCACCAAATAAATCTGGGCCGTCCAATGTTTATGTATTTAATCAAATTCCCTGCGCAGTCTTCCTCGTCGCGTCTCCGCCGCTACAGTAGGTTGCTTCGTTTCTTCTTCGTTTTCCAGCTGATTTCTTCCATCCAAGGGGCGCGACCACCTCATCTCTTCATCTAGATCAAGTCGAGGTCACTGGGGAGAGTAATCGGTGGAGTTTCAGCTTGGAATTGGGCAAGAACAGGGTTGTTTGAGGGTTTCGGCAGTTTTGTATTTGATACCTTCGATTTCGGTTTTGTCAAGAATTACATCAATCCAAGCCATCTGGAGGGGTTCTCGGACAAGCTTGGAACATTCCCGCACCTTCATTTCAATCAGACAGGGCCAAATTGAAGAATTCGAATGGGTTTTCCTCCTTGAACAGTTTTGAGCTAAATTCAACCACTGATTCAGTTCCTCAGTGAATTGCTGAGCTTAGGGGTTCGAGGCCAGCCCTTGCGTGACGAACAAGGAGACCTTGAGCTAATGAAGTGATTGGGGTTTAGATTTCTATTTGCAATTTCGAGTTGTAGCTGTAATTTTATTACTGTCGCAATTTCATTTCTGCATTTCTGAATTAGTTGCTGTAATTTACTTGTATGGACCGTTTCTTTCTCAATTGGAGGCTCATCCTTGAGTGACAGCAAGGATTCGAAGCTGAGATGAGAGATTGAGGCTTTGCTTAGTTAAATTTCCATTGTGTTAGTGTAATTTTCGATTCCTGCTTCTTGTTCTGTTTTTGATTTTCGATTCAGCACCTAGTTTCAGTTTCTGAATTCGTTTGCTGCTTAATTAGGTTTAATTTGGCAAGTAGTTAGTTAGTGAACTTATTTAGTGAACATTAGTTTGAGATTTCAGTTTATTTCCTGTCAAATTCCTTGCGTATCAAATTGTCAAGTTTTTCTCTGATTTCAGTTTGCGTATCAGTGTATTTTCAGCAGTTTCAGTTCAGCAATTTTGAGAGTGTATCAGTTTCAGCAATCAGCACTGATTTGGATCACGTTTAACATATCTTGAAGTGTACTTTGAACTCGAATTCAGCATGCATTGTTAGTTTCATGCTCATTGATCAGTTACTGCATTTCTGCAGTTACATGCTTAAGTTTATCCTTAACTTCCGCGTTTCTGCATCATTACTTCTGCGTATCAAATTCTTTCCATATCTGAATCTTGTCTCAAGTAGGTGCTAATTCTTCTCCTGCATTTACACATTGAAGCTGATTTCTTTTACAAAGATTTAGCATCAATTTTTGTGGTTAGTATCAGCAGGTTTGTATCAAATTCATTTCCGCAACTCAGTTCAGATCTGTATCATTTTAATTCTGCAATGCTTAATTTGTAGTTGCTGAATCGTGTACCAGTTTGACTTCAATTGAAGTCAGTTGCTTGCATTGAGTTTGTACTAAGTTCAGAGGTCATTTATGCAATTAGGTATAAAGTCCTGCATGAGTTTTTATTCGAAATTCAGCCCTGCATTACCCTGTTCGTGTGCAGTTTCTGCACTGTCAATTCTCCATCAGCTGTATTGAGTGATAAGTTCAGTATCTATTGCAGCAATTCAATTTCATATCTGCTGAATTATGTATCAACTGAAACCCAGCAAACTGATTGACTTTAGCTTGAGTCTTAGTCGGCTCGTTTTGAAGTTTTGCATTGTATCAGTTCTGAAGTTAGCAGCTCTCATTTCTGCATTCAATGTTCTCTGAAATTCTGCAGTTGTTGGCAATTCAGTTTGCTTTGGTCTGAGTTTTTCGAGATAATTACATTTTGTAGTGTACGTTTAAGTTCGGAAATAGTTTCTTATGCATTCAGTACATTCTCGAACTGAAAGTTCTTTTCGGCAATCTCATGTGTAAATGGTTTGCACTTTGTATCAAGTAAAGCATTGGCATTGGTTTTGTATCAATTTGGTTGAAGATTGATTTCCATTTGGTTTGTTTGGTGTAATAATTCTTGAAGAAGTTCTTTGCATTAGAATCAATCGAAATTGGTTTGACTTCATATCAGCTTTCCAAATTATTTGAGTTCATTGTTGGAATCACTTGGGTTAAGTTCAATAGCCGAGTCCTTGCCTTTTCATTGAGTTTTTATTTCCAATTGCAACCCAAAACCCAATTTTGATTTGAAACCCGAAAACATAAACGACACATAAATACAAGCACGAATCACCCAAACACAACAGCTAGCCCCGAGAAAAATATGACCTGTGGCCCCTTTAGTACGCTTTTGTTCTTGATTGCAAAAAGGGTTTCCAGCATTTTATAAATTCTAAATTTGAGACCCATATTCGTGACAGTCTATTTTGGGTCCGTCACCCGACTAGCTTAGATAGCTCATCTGCTTTAAGATTTCTCTCTCTCGGAACCTGACGTAGCTTCACTGCTTGGAACCCAGACTTCAGCTACTCGTAGGCCTCCATATAAGCTTGCAATCATCACTATTCACTTCAAACCGCCCAGCCAGCTGCTGCGTGGCTAGTTGTGAGTCTAAGTGGAGGATAACCCTGGAAGCTCCTATGTGCTTTGCCTCTAGTAGACCGGCGATAAGGGTTTCATATTCTGCCTCGTTGTTGGTGACCCGATACTCCAGCCGGACGGACAAGTGCAGATGGTCTTCCCTGGGGGATATCATAAGGATACCCAAGCCACTTCCCTGCCGAGCGGATGAGCTATCTACAAAAATTCTCCATACCCCTTCAGACTCCTCAGTGTATAGCTCGCTGAGGAAATCTGTCAGTACCTGAGCTTTGATGGCCGATTGGGGTTAATACTGAATGTCGAATTCACCCTCCCCAAAGTGTTGTTAGTGAGTATTATGATCGAATGAGATAGAAAATACGGTCAAAGACGCTAGACTGCTAGCACAAGCGCATACGTCAACTTCTCGAGTGCGGTATAGCGACACTCGACCACTTTCAAATGATGCCCAAAGAAGTATACTGGCAGCTGCTCCCCCTCGCCCTGCCTTACCAATATAGTACTCACCGCCTCCTGTGTTGCAGACAAGTACACATACAAAGCCTCACCCTCTATTGGTTTTGCTAACATAGGCAATCCGACCAGGTAAGCCTTTAGCTCTTCATAGGCTCGATCGCACTCGCTATCCCACTAGAACTTTGTGGCTAGTCGCAATGTCTTGAAGAACGACAAACGTCTATCCGCCGATCGAGAGATGAAATGCAACAAAGTCATGATCCTGCCGGTCAGCCCCTGTGCTTCCTTCAGATTCCTAGGAGCAGGCATGTCGAGCAGGGCTTTCACTTTACTCGAGTTGGCTTCAATGCCCCGCTCAATGATGATATATTTCAAGAACTTATCGCTTCGAGCCCTGAAAAGGCACTTGGTCGGGTTCAGCTTCAGCCTGTACTTTCTCAAGGTACCACACATCTCTTCTATATCTCTTATAAGTTCACCTGCCTAGGTGAGCTTGATGAGGATGTCGTCGATGTATACCTTGATGTTTCGCCCGATCTGCTCCCGGAAAACCTTGTTCATCATTAGTTGATAAGTGGCCCCAAAGTTCTTCAATCCAAATGGCATCACGGTATAATAGTACGTTTCGTCCGCCGTGATGAAACTGACTTTTTCTTGATCGGCTGTTGCCAGCGGAACCTGATGATACCTTGATAGGCATCCAACATGTTAACCAATTTGCTTCCCGCAGTTGAGTCCACCATTTGATCGAGTCTTGGCAAAGAATAACAATCCTTTGGGCAAGCTCGGTTGAGGTCACGGAAGTCAATACAGATGTGCCACTTATTATTAGGCTTGGCTACCAATATCACGTTGACCAGCCAGGTCGGGAACTGAACCTCCCGGATGTGCCCTATCTCCAAGAACTTATCTATCTCGGCACGTATGATCTTGTTCTGCTCGATGCTCAAATCCCTTTTTCGCTGCTTTACTAGCTAAGTGTCGGGGTAGACGTATAGGTGATGCTCCATGACCTCCGGTCGGATGCCCTTCAAGTCCCTGATCATCCAAGCGAATATTTCCTTATTTCACACTAGACAACTGATCAACTCTTGCCTTAGCTCTCCCAGGAGCCCTTGCGCAATTTGACCTTAGCCTCTTGCTCAGGGAACAGTTGGACTTCTTCCTTATCCTCCCGCAGCTCCGCCCAGGGGGAAGGTTATATCATGTTGCAGCTATAGAGAGGGGACCTAAATGTTTTTCGCACTTCCGTCTGGATGTTATCCACGTAGCAATGCCAGGCTACCGGATGGTCCCCCCTGGCCTACTACTCAGTCCCCGATAGGAAATTTAACCTTGAGGTAAAAGGTAGATACCACCGCTAGGTAGTCGTTGTGCGTCGGTTGGCCAAAAACAACATTGTAAGCCGATGGGGCATCTACTATCAGGAAAAGAGACCCCCGAGTTCTCCATAGGGGCTCCTCCCCTAAGGAAATGACCAACTTGATTTGTCCGACTGACCATACCTTGTTTCCTATGAATCCAAACAGAGGGGTGGCCACAAATTACATCTCAGATTCGTCGATCTGTAGCTGATCGAACGCTCTCTTGTAGAGCATATTGACTGAGCTGCCTATGTCCACGATGGTCTGGTGGACTTGATAATTAGCTATTACCATCGACAGGACTATGGCATCATCGTGCGGCACCTCCAATCCTTGCAAGTCCTAAGGCCCAAAACTAATCTGGGGGCCTTGAGCTTGAGCTGCACTGGTCCCAACTTGATGAATTTCCAACCAGTGCACCTGAGATTTTCGCGCTTGGTTGGAATATCTATACGTGAGCCCCCAGAGATGACATTCACATCCCCTTGCATCGCATTCCGCTGGTTGGCCTGCTCCTCCTTATACTCTATTGATTCATGCGGACCGACTAATGGGAATAGTTGTCGCGCGGCAGGCATTTTCGTGGGCCCCGCTCTTAGGAGTGGGCCCTGGTGATCCCCGAGAGCCCGAGTGCCTAGGTTGAGCTGGCCGGATATCTCCTCGGGCAGCGAGGGCCTGACCCCTTCCCAATTGTCGGCACTCTTGAGTACCGTGCATGTGGCTCTGATGGAAAGAGCAATAGGGTCTCCATCTGGTCGATTTGCATCCTTGGGCTACCTGTTGTACCAGCTGGTATCCAAACTCGGGTCTATCGGCAGCCGCCTGGGGACTCCAAATTGGTCAACCTGGGGGTTGCTCCATGGCATGGGGGGGGATGCCCGTGGTCGAGCCTACCTTCTTTCGTCGGGTGACCTGTACTTCCTCCACATCTACATACTAGATTACTCTTCCCAAGAGGATGTCAAAATTTTTGGGCGACTTTCTAATCAATGAGCAAAAAAACTCCCCTCTTGTAGCCCCTGAGAGAAAGGAGAAAGCACTGATCATTACCTCCGGAGTGGCGATTGGTACATCCATCGCTACCTGGTTGAATCATTTTATATACGCCCTTAATGACTCTTTCGGGCCTTGCTTGAGAGCAAAGAGGTTGAGGCTGGTTATATGATGTCACTGGTTGCTCGCGAAGTGTTGCAGAAAGAGTCTCCTGAAATCCTTAAAACTTTGTATAGACTTGCTTGGCCAGTCGATCGAACTACCGCTGGGCGGGACCCGCCAGAGTGATCAAGGAACGCCCGACACTTGATGTCGTCCATATACTGGTGTAGCAAGGCTGCATTTTCGAATTTGGCCAAGTGTTCCTCTAGGTTTGAGATCCCTCCATACTCTGGACGGACAAGAGGTGGAAATGCTTGGGAATAGTGTCTCGAAGGATGTGGCTCGCGAAAGGAAGGTCATCCTATCTGCAACTGTCTGATCAGCAATAGCCTTTCCCATGGCTCGGTTGGGGGGAATTTCATATCCACACGATTGACTAGCACCCTTGCTAGCCAAGCAAGCACCCCGTCGGTCGAGCAAGTTGGCATTCCCGCAGTCAAGTTACCACTCAATTGTTGTTGGGCCAGCTTTTGGGCCTTGGCCGCGACCAACAGCTCAAATCCTCTGACGAGATGGTGATGGTCATTTTGTTAGAGTCACCCATTTTTCGTCTTCCGATCAGGCGAAACTGTTCCCACAGACGGCGCCAAACTTGATCCTATTGGCAAACGAAAAGGTGGCCACCCGGTAATGACTCGCTCAGATCTTGACCGAAGGTTGACTGCTAGGTCACCGACCGGACACTGGAGCTAGGAGACCGCCAGCTGGGTTACGTAAGCCCTCCGACCAAGTAGTGGGGCTTCGGCCGACCGGGTCGCTAGTCAAAGGTGGGCTACTATATCCCTTAGGATGCCTGGAGGAAGCACTGACGGCGATCCCCTTGGTGAGGACACAGAGACCAGATGAGTGGAGCTCGGATGAGAGAACTACGAAAGAACTCCGACCACACTCGAGATTCCGACGAATAATGGATGAGAACTATAGATGGATCCCTTTTCTTTCCCCCAAGGGGCCTTTATATAGGCGAGCTAGCAGATAGTGACTAGTCCCCTCCTGCTAAGGAATCAAACAGCGGGTCTTTGTTGATCGACAAAATGGCGGCCAAGACTATCGTAGTACTTCCTAGCACTCTGACCTAACAGTATAGGCGCCCACCTCTCATAACTGTCTATTAATTTAGTGGGCCCGCATCGCCATGCTATCCCCCTAGTGGCAATCTAGTGGTACAACCGCCCACCTTCCATAAATGTTCGTCACCTCAGTGGGTCCACTCTGTCTGTTGTCTAACAGGGAGATCTATTGCGTCCTTCATATTTCAAGAGGAACTTGGTGATATCCCTCATGACTTGCGAGTGTCACCTAGCCTAACCGGATACCTAGTCTCAACCGTTCGGATGCCCGGGGCCGACCGGCCGGCCACTCATGGCTCGGCTGACCAACCGATATTAGCCCAGTCGACTGGACAGTAACAGCGTAACCCTCACATTCTGAATCCAGTCCTGTCGTCCTTGTGCCCCAGGCTTCCATCTTGGTCATTTGGCGCATCGGTCCAACTGACTGGGCATCACCTCAAACCGGTCGGCTGACCCTTCACGGTCCGATTGGCCAGCCATCAACTAGGCCCTTGGCCGACTGCTCTATTCTATGGGCTCCACGGGTGTTAGGTCTTCCTACATGGCCTGCCCGGGCGGGCCCGCACTCCCATCCGGGTTACCCCGGATCAAAAAGAAAAAAAAACAAATTTCTATAAATAATTACAAACCATGGGTGTGTGGAACATGCTTGGAAACTGTAATTCTAAGTAAACACTCACCTTTGTGGAGGATTGAATCCGCATCAGCATTTTATCAAATGGTGTACGTGAGAAATCATAATTATCAAAAAGCATCCTGAGGTTTGATTTTTACCAAAGGTGCACACCAAAAATTATCTTCTTTCTCTTATACCCCTCCCGCTAACAACTCCCTTTCTTAGTTAGCTTTCTGAGTCATCCAAATTACTTTTTCAAAGTTTGAAATAAAAGAGTGTGGTTCGAATGCCCCAAGTATTCTCCTTTTTCTCACCCTATGTAAAATACGATAAAAAATAATAATAATAAATATATATATAACAAAATAAAATATGTATAAATATATATATATATATGATTATATATAAAAATTTATATATAATCAACATAAATAGGAGGTTAAAATTGGAAACAGTCATATGTAAAATTTTGGAATAACTTTCTGAAATTTTTGGAAATATTTGCGAGGTAATTGGATGAATTTGGAATTATTTAAGGAAAAGTTAGAATTTCGGAATATATATATATATAAAAGGAAAAGTTTGAATTTTATATGTGTATATAAATTTATAATCCTTTTCTTTCACCCGTACCATACTCCCTCGTTTCCTAGCCCGATCCCTTCCCCTTCTCTCTGCTCGACGTCGCCGGTCTCTTCCCAGCCGGTCGTCGGTCGCCGTTCGCCGAAGTAGAGCCAACCCTCTTTGAGTCGGCGCCGCCCTTGTCTCCTCCTCTCTTCGCGCCCGCGAAGACAGCCGAAAGGGCGCCGCCTCTTCTCGCCCTCGATCCGAGACCTAGTGTCGCACGCGGAGGAACTGCCAGCGCCACAGCAAACTCGGCAATTTCCTCTCCTGCGTTGACACCTGATGCCACACTCGGGTTGCAGCGATTGGTCGCCGATGCCAGCGACCCTGATCTTTCTTCCCTCCGATCTCGAGTGAGTAAGAGGCTAATTTTTCCCTTGGATGTGTTCCCCGACCCGTCGACTCATCGCCAGTAAGTTTGGGGTAAGTGGTTTGATTAAATTCGATTGATAGGTGGATTAATCAAATTGGTAATGGATTGATATGACTAATGGTTTGATTAAATGAAATTTAGTTAAGATATGGTTTAGATTAATTAAGTATGTTGATTCATGATAAATTGCTATTAGTTGATTAAGTAGGAATTGAAGATTGATTGTTAACTCATGGTTGGATTTAGAATAATGTGATTAATGGATGGATTAAATTGATTAATTCATAAGGAATTGGAATCTGAGTGGGAAGTGTTGATTGAATAAATCATTGGATTAATTGAGGAGATGGAGTCTAATTAAGAGGATAAATGATTTAAATCATTAGCAAGTTAATTAATTAATTAAGGTGACTTATCAGGTGATTAAGAAATGGAGGTGATTAAGAAATGGTGGTGTAAGAGGGTGGCAAAATGGGTTAATGACTTGATTTGGTTGCTGATTAATTAACTAGTTGATTTATTAATTAATGACTAATGGTTGAGATTAGTAAGAAGGTAATTAATTAATTAATAGGATGATACAATGTTGGTAGGTACTTAGTTATGGTTTCGTATTTGTAGGATTGGAGCTCGATGCGATCTTTGGACTTGAAGATGGATATGGTATTCTACATTTAAAGGCGGGTACTTCTTCCTTGATTTTTGTAGTTTCATTTATCTTAAATGCATGGTCGTTTTACTTTCTGAGTAGGATTACTTTACCTTAAATCTATTTGCCTTATTTTCCTGCTTGATACTTATTCTTGCTTGACCTTTGAGTAATAATTTAAATTATTTAGTTATACAGTCTCATCTCTTAGTTTCTGATCTAAAGCGTACTGTGTGTATGCGTGTACTGTAGAATAATCATTTGACCTATCTAGGATTTGGTTGACATTAGATAAACCCTACCCCGTAACTAGTGCATGTTTATTTACTTTGGTGTTGATTATGTTTTTCGTATGTTTCCTTATTTTGGTGTTATTGGTGTTTTCTATTTCGCATGGTGTTGGGTTTGATTGAGGTGGTGTATATTAGTGACATGCATCATAGCATTCACGCCGACGACCGCGGGCTCCTTGGTGGTTGAGACGGGTCGTCGGGTATATTTTCTTGTTGTGCCACGCTCAGTTGGAGTTGTGTGCAAACAGTTGATACTTCCAAGGTGTTTGGAGGTTCCCCAGGTGTTTCGGGATTTTTCATATCAGGGCCACGGTTGTCGTGGTGTATTTGCATAGCCCAGGTGCTTGGCGCTTGTATCTTGTCCTCTCAATCTACCCAATGTAGCGGAGATTGATGTGTGTACAGTGCAGGTCATGACATCATGTGCATATTATGCATTATGCATTTTACTTGTGTTTGTTGTATTTGTTTGAGCTATGATTGTTGCATTTGATTGACATGCATATACGGTTATGATTTGATTTTATTATATGATCTGGATATGTTCGACAATATTAGCTTATGGAGGTATTAGAGGGGATTTCTGATTTTGCCCCTACTTGTTACATGGTTTTCAGGTATGTTTTATTTATATAGATTCATTTTGTTTACGTTCTTTATTTCGGAGACTGTATACCCTTTGCTTTCTTTATGCTTGTTTTACCCTTTTATATATCATGCATTTATCTGCTCTTATACCCGCAGAGTTCCACCCGGAACTCACCACCCCTCGTTCTTCTATTTGTTTCAGGCAGTCGATAGTTGTGTCTCGTGCCGTCAGGAGAGGATCCAGCTGCTAGTCTCCCAGTTTGAGTATTATCATTGGTTTTCATACTCTTATGGTAGCTTTATGGTATTAGTGTCGTTTTTGATTTTATTATCATTTCAGATGGTATATGGTTTTTCCTTCGAACATGTATTTATTTATTTTCGCTGGATTTTGGTTTGCTACGCTTAGCTACAGAGATTATACTTATTATGTTTATTATTTGTCAGTTATTTTATTTAACTGCGTGGTTGTGGATGTGTGAATGCCAGCCGAGTGTGGCTGAGCTAAATTATGTTTGGAGTGATGTATGTATGAGTTTCATATTGTCCGCCGTACAGGGGAGGTGCTGCCCGATTTTCGAGCAAGCCCGGGCCTCTGGGGGCGTGACACCCTATATATTGTTGAGGCAATCAACCCAAAAATGATCGGGAAGATCATGGTTTTGATGTGTGTATTCAATAAGTTTAAGGTTAGGGTGTTGTGTTGTATTTAATATGTGTGATTGAGTTTGCAGGACTTGGAGAATCACACTTGGAAAACATATCCGAGGGAGGAGAGCTCCAAGGGCAAGCCGGGAAGTGAACTTCAAGGGCACACGTGAAGGGTGGCATGGAGGCAAGCCAAGGAAGGCTTGTGTGCGCATCCGAGGGACGATAGCCAGAGGAAGAAGACTTCAAGGAGCGAGCCAAGGGAGCATACCTGAAGGCATACGTGAAGGAGAGTGTTTTGAGAGGTTGTAAGTGAGAATGGAGGCTGGGCAGTCGACTGGCCAGAGTGCAGTCGACTACCAAAACTCACAGAGAGTTTACAACCTCGGACCAGTCGACTGCTATAGGGGCAGTCGACTGGTAACCCCCCAAAACTAGCCGTTGGCTGGCATTTATTGCTAGACCAGTCGACTGCCCCAAGGTCAGTCGACTGTGCGGGTCTGGACAACTTGCGAAGTTGTCATGTTCTCTTATAAAAAGAGGACTTTTCCGCACGTGAACGGTACAGTTTTTCACTGTAACGAAGTGTTGTTCGTGCAATTAGTCTCTCGATCTTCCTCTCGTTCTTCATCGCATTCTGTAAAGAGGAAAACAACGCTTGTAAAGGTTTCTCCACCTTTGAAGGAGACTTTTCATAGTGGAAGTGGAGTACTCGCGTGGATCCTTGGATTAGTCATCTATTCGGGTGGATACCAAGTAAAAATACTATGAGTTAGCATTGCTTTCGTGTTTTCATATATTATTTTGTATTGCGCTAACATCTTTGTTGAGAATTCAACGAAAAAGTGCTATTCACCCCCCCCCCCCTCCTCTAGCAACGCCTTCGATCGTACAATTGGTATCAGAGCCGGTTCGCTTTGGGAGAACTCACCGTCGACTGGAGTAAAGAAAATGGTGTTTCAAGAGGGTTACAACACTGCACGGTCGCCATTCTTCGACGGGAACGATTTTGCCTACTGGAAAGGTAGAATGCAATATTATTTGATGAACAATATTGAAAACTGGATTAGTGTTGTAGATGGATTCGATACACCCGTCGACGAAAGAGGAGAGCCACTGCCAATGAGATCATGGTCGAATGATGTCATGAAGAGGGCGCAATCAAACGCGAAGGCCACCACCACACTTCAATGCGAGCTCTCAAAGGAGCAAATCAACAAGGTGGGGTCATTCAAGAGCGCCAAGGAGTTATGGGAGAAACTCGTTGAACTCAATGAAGGGTCCAACGAGTCCAGAAGGGCAATGAAGGATCTACTCGTTGCCCACCTCCAATCCTTGTCCATGAAGACCAACGAGACCGTGAGCCAGTTGCATGGAAGGGTGAAGGAGATCATCAATGAACTCCACGTGATTGGAGAGAAGGTTGAAAATTGGGATCTCGTAAGGTACGTTCTACAATCCTTCCCGAGAACAACCTTGTGGGCATCAATGGTTGATGCCTACAAAGTATCAAGGGATTTGTCTATAGTTAAATTAGATGATTTATTTTGCAAATTTGAATTGCACGACCAAGCTAATGTTTCAGCCAAAGAGAAAGGTATAGCTTTCATTGCAGAAAAGGAGAAGAAGAAGAAGAAGAAGAAGGAGAAGAAGAAGGTGGTCTACTCCTCTTCATCCGACTCAGAGGAGTCCAGTGCCTCTATGGATAGCGATCAAGAGGCCTTCATGGTAAGAAAAATATGTAGGGCATTTAAAAGTTTTTCTAACAAGTCTTATGCTAGGAAAGGATCCAAAAGTAAGAGCAAGGCAAAGGACATCATCTGCTACAACTACCACCAAGAGGGACACATGAAGAATGAGTGCCCCCAACTAAAGAGAAGGAAAGAAAAGAAGGAGGAGAAGAATAGAGGTGACAAGAAGAGGTCAAAGGGAAAGGAGAAGAGTGCCACCAACCTCAAGGCGACTTGGGATGATCCATCATCCTTGGAGGAGGAAGAGAAGCACGTGTCCCACTTTGCGCTTATGGCAGTGGACCATTCAGAGTCATCAGATGATGAGAGAAGCTCAAGTAGTGAAGAAGAGAGCGGCTCATCATCATCGTCATCCAAATCTGAGGCGTCGGTAAGTGAGGTATATAGCTTACCCTCTTCTACTTTGGTTAAGATTATCTCTAGTACCAACATGGATTTAGCTAAAGCTAGAAGGAAAATTAAGGACCTAAAAGATGAAATTGTCATGCTTAGAGTGTTGGATCAAGTAAACACGATAGAGGAGGGGGATGAATATCGTGAAAAAGTTTCGGATTAAAAACTAAGAGAATGCGCAGCGGATTTAAAACAAAATTCACAGAGAACACAAGTACTTTTACTTGGTTCGGAGTCGCGGTTGGCTCCTACTCCAAGGCCCACGGTCCTTGACCGTTTACTGCGGGTAATTCTATATTTGCGCAAAAGATTACAGAGTTTGATACAGAATTATTGCAGTAATTAAACAAGTATGCTTCTCGTTACCGACGCCCGGTGTAGATTGTACTTTGGTGCAGAGGGTCGTCGTTGGCGCTAGAATCTCGAGATCGGAGTTTTCCGGAGTAGAGCGCTTAAACGAATAGCGTAGAGGCGTTGGAAAAAGTGATGTCGAAGCCTTAGGGGTCGAGCCCCTTTTATACTGCTCCTGGGGGCGCCCTGGACGTTGGGGGCGCCTGACACGTGTCTTCGAATCCGAAAAACCTCATCCGCAGCTCGGTCAACGCTTATCCCTCCAGAATCGGCCTCGGAGCTGACAGGGGCGCCCGGGAAGTTGGGGGCGCCCCGGTTGACTTGGTCTGCTAGCTTCGTGGCTGAGTTTGCTTCGATCACAGTTTGGCTTGGACCCAGGGCGCCCGGGACATCCAGGGCGCCCGGGACCTTCAGGGCGCCCGGGACCATCAGGGCGCCTAGCTCAGTAAGCTTTCGAAGCGATTCTTGCTTAACTGCTCGTTTGGCTTTGACCTTGGGCGCCCGGGACCTCCCGGGCGCCTAGCCCAGGTTCCTGCCCCTCTCCTTTGGGGCGTTCTTAGCTGCAGAAACACACTCCTTCGGTCCCTGCATTCAAGGTTAGTACCAACACAAACAAGGCAAGAATATACATTAGTTTTTACAGCCGTAGCTGTCTTGGTTCTGACTTTGGGTCTCCCATATGCAACCCTAGGTCGAACCGATGCCTACTATTCCCTTGATGGGGAACGCGCCCTCACCTACTCCTCTCAGGAGAGTTTACCTTTTGCCAACCGGCTCCTCCGGTTGGACTTTTGCCTGATGCACCTGACCAGGTCTTCGTGCCCACCTTCCGAGCAGGTCTTCGGTGCCCAGCTCCTTGCCAGGGCTTCGTGCCCAGTCCTCGACCAGGACTTCGTGCCTACCTTCTGAGCAGGTCTTCGGTGCCCAGCTCCTTGCCAGGGCATCGTGCCCAGTCCTCGACCAGGACTTCGTGCCTAATGTACCTAGGGCTTCTTTCCTGCACACTTAGTAAATGTATTAGATACAAATAACATCTTAACTTCTGAACCCTTTGCCATTATCAAAACTCAGGTTTGACTTAGGTGATGCCTTCACCAACAATCTCCCCCTTTTTGATTTATGGCAACCCGGTTCAAAAAGTTAAGTTAATCATCCAGATAAGTACATATCAAAGTTAATTTCCTCCCCCTGGAAGAAATCTCCCCCTGAGTTTTTCAAGAGTTCGTGGGGCTTGAAAAGATTTCTAAGTCTACACGTAAAAAAACTTTTCAGTTTTGTAAATACTTAGAAAAATTTTAAGTTAGAAACCATTTTTCAAAATATTTTGAGTTGGACAATTGGAAAATTTACACTTAGAAAATTTACACTTAGAAAATTTTCAAGTAAATACTTAGTTTTTTTTTGCACTTTTGAAAATTTTCAAGGAAATTTTTGAAATTAATACTTAGAAACTTTTCTAAGAAATTTCTACCACATTTTTGAGTTGTGGAAAAAATTTTCCAACCTCTTTAGCACTTTAGAAAGTTTTCAAGGAAATTTTGAAATTTATACTTAGAAACTTTTCTATTTAAGTCAAGTGCTTTGAAATAAATTTTGAAAATAATTTAAGTCAAGTGCTTTGAAATAAATTTTGAAAATACTTTAAGTCAAGTGCTTTGAAATAAATTTTGAAAATAATTTAAGTCAAGTGAAAGGCAATTGACTTAAGGAATTTTACTTTTTAAAAAAGGAAATAAAGTTTTGAAATTTGAAAAAATTTTAAAACCTCTCTTCTCTCTTTTCCAATCTTTCCCCCTTTGCCATATATCAAAAAACAATATAGCAAAACAATATAGCAAAAGAAGTACGGTGTTGTACTGAACCAATTCAAGGTATAAACTGGACCAAATCAATTTGAATTATCTCTTTCGGGTCCTGTCTAACCCACTTAACTACTTACTAACTGTTATAAACAGTAGCTTTCGCTAGGGTTAGTCAAGTTAAGTGTTCTATTCAAGTTAGATTTTCTAAGCTTGACACTTAACCTGATTACTATTGATTGGTATTTAGTGCCCCAATTACTACAGATGCACAGACTTAAGCATCTTGAATCAAGGCAAAGACCTAAGCATCACAACCCATTCTAGGTGATCAATCAAAAGTACCCTAAGGTACTTGTGAGATGCTGGCTTCTAGATCTATAGGTGCATGCAGTTCTAGGGTTAGGGCCTAGGCTAAGTCCATTTTGCGAAAAAGCCCTAGTTTTGAAGGGGGTAATTTTTCAAAAGAAAAACTAAGTCAAAAAAAATCATTTTAAAAATGCATAAAGAGAATGATTTTTCAAAATTAAGTAGGAACTGATTTTAAAATCAAGTAATAAAGTAGTTTAAAAAATAGAAGTAGAGCAAACCTATTCTACCAAGCATAACCCTAACTGATAAAGATCAGATAATCAAAAAAATAACTAGTAAACTAGATAAGTCAACTGGTCAAAGTGAGGACCAGCATAGTCACACCACAGTCAAATACAAGTCAACCCTACTGAGTAGGGGTAGTCAACCAGTCAATAATACAATATCAATCTGAACTAAGAGGAAGGACTAGGATGATCAGATGAGCTGGGCTGCCAGTATCAAAATAACGACATCATTTCATTATACCGTGCGTCGCTAATCTCTCGATCAGCTCTGCGGGCATCCATATACTCTGCGTGATTGGCTTCTACTTCCTGCCTGAGACTGTGTACCTCTGTCTGAAGTAGAGCTAGCCTCTCGTCAGTCGTCGAAGTTGGGGGCTCGTCCATCTGCTTTCGAATCTCGGCCGCCAGATCTGCGACATCGACCTCTATCTCCTCATCAGAGTCGATCTGGGGTCCGGCTCGCTGACGTCTCCATGATAAAACCCCGGTACCCGAGACCTCTATGCCCGCTAGGGAAAAATTTCTAAAACCTATTTCATCAAATTCGGTCATTGTGGTCATCTCTCCATCGGTGATATTACGACCGTGATGATGAAGAATGGAGGTGATGATGTGGCAGTAAGGGGTGCGTACCCGCCCCTGAGTAGTAACACTGGACGCATATAGAATCGTGTGGAACATGTGGAGTCCAATGTCGATATCTAGGTGATGGATCAATGCGTACAATAAGAAGGTGTGGAATGGTCGCATGGTCGCGACGTCCCTAGTGGACAAAGGTAGAATGCAACGGACTAGGACTCTATAAAGAGCGTAGTCCTGGACCTGAAGATCTACAGACTGAAATCGCCTAGCCAAAGGGTTTCGAGCATCTCTATAAAAATAGGAGTATAGGGTGTCCAGGTCAATGTGAGAGTAGGGAGCATCAAAGGGAGGATCTCTAGGAGGATAACAGCAAAAAGTGAACTGAGAAAGTCGTAGTCCAAGAAATCTGTTGAGCAACGAGGGTGTTATTGTCGAGGGCATCCCTTGAACTGTGGTGGCAAACATAAGGTCATTTTGTCTGACTATATTGTTGTAGAATTCTGCACATAGGGTTGTGTTAATGAGATGAGTGCAAAAGACAAGGTTATCAAGTTGATAGAAGTTTATGACGTTCATAGCTAACGGACAGGATTGAGAAAAAAACTATCTATTTAGAAAACTCATTTTGATGGGTTTATACGTTGTCCTAGCAAATTTATTGCAAAGTTCCAAGGTCGGGAACCTAGGGTCGGGGCTAGGTTCGGTCCCGGGGTTTGGTTGATTTGCACAATGTTTTCTAAAATAATAATAAACATGCGTTTAAGAGAAAAGATGGTAAGGAAATTAATTCTAAGTGCAAAAGAAATGATACCGAGTCGCCATCCGGGGAGGCATGGTTGAGGTGGAGTGGTTGAGGGCATGAGAGGGTCGTTCGGTCACCTTGGAAGGAGAAGAGTTAGAGAGGAGAAGTGTTTTGAGTGTGGCAAAAGAAGGGAGTTTCGGGTGGTTTATATAGAGGTGCTAGGTTGGGCGCCCGGGAGATCCCGGGTGCCCGGGTCAGAGGGTAGCTGCCTTTGGCAGTTTTTCTGCCCTGACCTGGTGCTGGATGGGGCGCCCGTGATGGCCTGGGCACCCGAAGTCAGGTCAAAAAACTGCCATATGCAGCTTTTTAGGTTTTGACCTGTGTTTGGGGGCGCCCGTGAGGTCCCGGGCGCCTAGCTTAGCTAGGTGTTGATAGCTTTTCTGCCTTGATCGAAGAGAAAAGGAAGGGGGCGCCCGAGGGTTCAAGGGCGCCCCGGCTGTGTAAGAGTTGACAAGTTTTGATGTATTGTTGACCAGTTTGACCATTTGACCATGGTTTGACTATTACTGTTGACCAGATTTGAGTATTTTGACCATGGTTTGACTATTACTGTTAACCAGATTTGATTATTTAGACTAGTATTAACTGGATTAATCAAGCAACAATCAGGTCAACTCAATTCTAAATTACAGGCTTTAATGTTCGTACTAAACAAAAGTACAGGGATCAGATGAACTTTAGTTAAGTTAAATTTAACCATCTCACCCGTTCTAGAGTTATCAATTACGTTGGCCTTATGGGTTTTTGTGAGAAAGGTTTTGAATAGAAGTAAGAAGTTATTTTGAAAAATCATGATTAATTTTGAAAAAGTTAAATTAATTTTCAAAACAATTGGTTTTGAATTTATTTTGAAAAAGAGTGTTTGAATCTACGATTAACTGAAAATTTATGTTAGATTCGAATTTGACAAAGAGTAAATTGAATTTGAATTTCAAAAATTGGCTTCCAGGTCTTGGCGAGGCAGTAGGCCTTCTTTGGCCGTAGCCTTATTGGATCATCAACCCTTTCCTTGACAAAGCCTTTTAATGAAATTTCATTTTTAAAATTACTTTTTGAAAAATTCTGGTCTAACTAGTTTGGGTCTTGGATCGGTAGCTTCGGCTAGTTCCACCAGTCTAAAGAGACCAAGTAGTATATACTTGACCTTATTAGAAAAGGCTTCCCTAACGTACTATCATCTCACCGCCACCCAATACTATGTTGTTCAAATTTCAGTTAATTGGTTTAGTCCTTAGTCTAACCAGTCCTAGGTCTAAGCATGGTGAATTGCAGAAAATAAATAGACAAGCAATCATGCAATTTTAAACAAGAAAAGAATTTTATTTAACTATAAAGATTGTTTTTAAGTTGGCTCCCCCTGGACTAAAGCTACGATAATGGTTCGGCAAGATGTGAATCTTGTCCTTGGGGATCCAATACTGATTTGATCCAGTTTGGTTGTTTAGGCAAAGTTTGGGTACCCATGCCTGAACTTTAGGTCTAGACTGATTCAGTACAGCATAGTATGACCTTTGTCTCACCTTAGTTCGATAGCCTAACCTGGATCGATTTAGAACTGACTTCTGTTTTCCAAGGATCATGTTAAGACCCTTGGAACCAGAAGTGAATCGTTCTAATGCTGCTCTAAGGTGCTTGACTTGAGTTTTCAAGGAGGAGTTCTCTTTCTCAAGTTTTCCAACTTGAGTAGAGGTTCCTTCTTGAATCTTCTCAGTTAAGGATCTAGAGTCAGCTCCCTCTTTCAGGAGTTTTACTTCCTGTCGGAGGGACTCGACTCGGATTTTGGCTTTCGCCAAGTCGCGAGATAGATAGACAATTAATTCGGATAATTGAATTCTAGAAAATCCACTTACAGTGATTTTGCTGTCCTCTGAAAATGTGAGCTTTCCGTCGTCCGGCTTCGATTCTGATTCGGTCTCGATTTCTTCCGAAGCAGTTAGGGAGAGCAGGTTCGACTGTGGGGCCTCTTCTTCTTCTTCGGAGGAAGATTCGTCCCACGTTGCCTGAAGGGCCCTCTTCCTTCTTGTCTTCTTGGCTTCTTTCAGATTAGGGCATTCCGATTTGAAATGTCCCTTCTTGTTGCATTCGAAGCATATCACACTTGATTTGTTCTTGGATGGTTCAGCCGGATCCTCCTTCTTTCGGCTGGCTTTTCTTCTGTTGGACTGATTCTTCAATTCCTTGTAATAGTTCCGGGCAAGCCGGACCAGCTTGGGTCGATCCCCTTCGCTGTCTTCTGAGTCTGAGTCTGAGTCAGACTCGGGTGCAGGTTGAGGCTTCTTCTTGACCATTTTTCCTGTCTTGCCTGCAACAAAAGCAATGCCTTTCTCGGCCAGGGTGCAGTTAGTCTGCTCATGTAATTCAAGTTCGGAAAATAACTCATCTAATTTGATTTTAGAAAGATCTCTTGAAACTATGTACGCATCTACCATAGATGCCCACAAAGTATTTCTCAGGAAAGCGTTAAGAGTATACCTGATCAGGTCACAGTTCTCTACCTTGTGACCGATTGTGTGTAGACCATTCATAAGCTCCTGAATTCTGGCATGGAGCTGGGCTGCAAATTTGCTGTCATTCATCTTGATTGTGTACATCTTGTTTAGTAGTAGGTCCCTCTTGCTGATTCGGGTGTTGGAGGTTCCTTCGTGCAACTCAATTAACTTACCCCAGAGTTCCTTTGCACTGTTGAATGGTCCCACCCGGCTCAGCTCTTCTTTGGTTAGGCCGCATTGGAGTGTTTGAGTCACTTTAGCATCAGCCTCGATCTTTCTTTTTAGTGTGGTGTCCCATTCGGTGTAAGATTGTGGCACTCCTTTAGCGTTTCTTGGGATTTCCATTCCAGATTGGATAATTATCCACATGTCCACCTGAGTTTTCAGGTGAACTTCCATCCGACTCTTCCAGTAGGAGAAATCCTCCCCACTGAAGAGTGGTGGTCTGGCTGTACTAAACCTTTCTTGCATGGCCATTTAGGAATTATGAAATAAAATAAAAACAAAAACTGTCCCAAGACTTGGTCTTGGATTAGCAGTGCGGGAATAAAATATTTAAAAGAATTTATCGAATGGTGTTGCTCCAACCTCGATTAACGATAAAAATTCGATTAAAAGAAAATTCGTAAAAATCCGAAAAACTCTCAAATTGGTGGTTGCACCAAATTTGAGCTTCCCCGCTCTGATACCACTTGTTGGATCGAGTAAACACGATAGAGGGGGGGTGAATATCGTGAAAACGTTTCGGATTAAAAACTAAGAGAATGCGCAGTGGATTTAAAATAAAATTCACAGAGAACACAAGTACTTTTACTTGGTTCGGAGTCGCGGTCCGCGGCCGGCTCCTACTCCAAGGTCCACGGTCCTTGACCGTTTACTGCGGGCAATTCTATATTTGCGCAAAAGATTACAGAGTTTGATACAGAATTATTGCAGTAATTAAACAAGTATGCTTCTCGTTACCGACGCCCGATGTAGATTGTACTTTGGTGCAGAGGGTCGTCGTTGGCGCTAGAATCTCGAGATCGGAGTTTTCCGGAGCAGAGCGCTTGAACGAAGAGGCTAGAGGCGTTAGAAAAAGTGATGTCGAAGCCTTAGGGGTCGAGCCCCTATTATATTGCTCCTGGGGGCGCCTGACACGTGCCTTCGGATCCGAGAAACCTCATCCGCACCAGAATCGGCCTCGGAGCTGACGGGGGTACCCAGGACGTTGGGGGCGCCCGGGTTGACTTGGTCTGCTGGCTTCATGGTTGAGTTTGCTTCGATCACAGTTTGGCTTGGACCTAGGGCGCCCGGGACATCCAGGGCGCCCGGGACCATCAGGGCGCCTGGCCCAGTAAGCTTTCGAAGTGATTCGTGTTTAACTGCTCATTTGGCTTTGACCTTGGGCGCTCGGGACCTCTCGGGCGCCTAGCCCAGGTTCCTGCCCCTCTCCTTTGGGGCGTTCTGAGCTGTAGAAACACACTCCTTCGGTCCCTGCATTCAAGGTTAGTACCAACACAAACAAGGCAAGAATATACTGTTGATGCAGTCTGGCCCTGATTGTTGTTTTGGTGTTGATACCGATTTTAGTTTAGGTGGATGATTATTGATTATCATTAACTCCTGATCGGGGATCCAGCATGGTATGGAAAATCCTAGCTTGGAGGGCTAGGTGTTGGAAAATCCTAACCTGGAGGGTTAGGTGTTGAAAATCCTAGCTTGGAGGGCTAGGTGTGTGAAAAGTCCTAATTCGGAAGAGGTGGGTGAAATGTCCTAGCTTGGAGGGCTAGGTGAAAAGTCCTAACTTGGAGGGTTAGGTGCAAATTCCCATCTTGGAGAATTAGGTGAAAAAGTCCTGGCTTGGAGGGTCAGGTCCTAGCTTGGAGGGCTAGGTTTGGAAAGTCCTAATCCGGAAGAGTTGGGTGAAAAGTTATAGCTTGGAGGGCTAGGTGAAAAGTCCTAACTTGGAGGGTGCAAATTCCCAACTTGGAGAGTTAGGTGAAAAATCCTTAGCTTGGAGGGCTAAGGTGGATGAAACCCTAGCTTGGAGGGCTAGGTTGGAGCCCCTGAATCGGTCTGGTGACCGATCAGGGAGTTGGCACGGTGCTCCTTCGTGGATCGGTCTGGTGACCGATCCAGCGATGACTGATCGGTCTGGTGACCGATCAGGGAGCACACAGTGAGGTTGGGAACCTACTGTACTGCTCCTGATCGATCTGGTGACTGATCAGGGAGTATGCATTTCACCCATTGCTTGGCTCCTGATCGGTCTGGTGACCGATCAGGGAGCAAACAGTGAGGTTGAGTTCCCTTGCTGATCTGCTCCTGATCGGTCTGGTGACCGATCAGGATCACTGTGCAGATCGTTCTGGAGAACGATCCAACGTCGCAGGTTCCTCTCTATGATCGATCAGGACGGAGCCTGATCGGTCTGGTCACGACCTGAACGGTCTGGTGACCGATCAGGAGGTTTCCTAATCGGTCCGGTGATCGATCAGGAGGTCTGGACTGGGAAGCTCAGAAATCGCCCGATAAAAGGGTGGATCGGTCGGGTGATCGATCCACAACCTGGGATCGATTTGGTGATCGATCCAAGAGAGTTCCAAAGAAGTCACGATTTCTAATTGAGCGTTGGAGACCGATCAGGACGAAGCCTGATCGGTCTGGACCCAGCCTGATCGGTCTGGTGACCGATCAAGAGGCGCTCTGATCGGTCCGGTGACCGATCACTTTAATTCAAAATGCACTATCAGACGCTCTGATCGCGTCTGAACGTATCCGATTCTCTGCGCTTAACATCTGATATATGATATGCTGTTTGATATGCTGCTCTAACACACTGATTAAGCTGTAGGTGACAGGGGAGGATTCAAACACTCAAGGAGAAGTCAATGGAGGCTTTCCTTGGAGCAGGTTTCTCCGTTTTCCATCTCAGGTTGCAACGGCCGGAGCTGCAAATTGGAGCTGCTGACTGGAGCTTGGCTGAGGGGAGCTCAGGAAGTCCAGGGAGGGCTCAGTGGTAGCTGGCGTTGGCAGGGAAGCAGCTGGAGGCTGCAGGAGATGCTGTCACCTGGTGCTGAGTGAAGAAACAATAGGGCGGAAGAAGGCTTCGATGAAGCAGAGTTCGCAAACTGAGTTCTTGCTGCGCCTTGTGTTCTCCACATCTATCTTGCACGTTCTGAAGGTCATCATCTTGGGCAAGCAATAGAATCTGAGAAGCAATCATTCATTACTTGAGCGCTTGAAGGAGAGAACAAGAGGCTTGGAGTCCGACAGCGGGAAGACACGAGGAAGGGTTTCTTGCAAGAGATCGCCGCTGGGTGGAGCTCAGGAAAGCTTGCTGTGTTCTTGTCTTTGCTAAGTGCTTGAGTAAGATCCTTCTTGTTGTTTCTTTGTGCTTAAACTTAAATTTGTGATTGAAACACTGTGGAGAGGTTTCTCCACCGAGAAGGAGGTTGCTTTCTATCCGGTGATAACCGGGGCTTGATCTGCCGACGATCAAGGGATCGCCCACCTTAAGGGCACGCCAAGGAGTAGGGGCAAGTTATCCCCGAACCTTGTAAACCCTCCTTGTTAGCGATCTTGCTAGTGGTGTTGTTTTGCTTTTGTTTTTTGAATTTCTGCATACTCTGTTCTTGCATTCCGCTGTGCTACTAACAACTCTGAGTGCAGAAATTCGATTAGTGTCTAAGTCCAAGTGATTGTCTATATTCACCCCCCCCCCCTCTCTAGCCATCCGGGATCCAACATATACATTAGTTTTTACAGCCGTAGCTGTCTTGGTTCTGACTTTAGGTCTCCCATATAGAACCCTAGGTCGAACCGACGCCTGCTGTTCCCTCAACGGGGAACGCGTCCTCACCTACTCCTCTCAGGACAGTTTACATTTTGCCAACCGGCTCCTCCGGTTGGACTTTTGCCCGATGCACCTGACCAGGTCTTCGTGCCCACCTTCCGAGCAGGTCTTCGGTGCCCAACTCCTTGCCAGGGCTTCGTGCCCAGTCCTCGACCAGAACTTCGTGCCTACCTTCCGAGCAGGTCTTCGGTGCCCAGCTCCTTGCCAGGGCTTCGTGCCCAGTCTTCGACCAGGACTTCGTGCCTAGTGTACCTAGGGCTTCTTTCCTGCACACTTAGTAAATGTATTAGATACAAATAACATCTTAACTTCTGAACTCTTTGCCATTATCAAAACTCATGTTTGACTTAGGTGCTGCCTGCACCAACATAGAGTAGAATCTACAAAACTTAAGGAAGATTTGCATGCTTGTTCTACCACATCACATGATACATGCTTTGAAATTGAAAATAAGGAACTAAAGAAAAAGGTAGAGGACCTCACAAAGGCACTTAGGAAATTTCAAGTGGGATCTAGCAACTTAGACATGATAATTAACAGTCAAAGAGTCGTTTATAACAAGGCCGGATTAGGATATAGACCAAAGACTAAGGAAGTGGCCTTTGTCTCACTCATGGGTAGAAATGGTGCATCTAGGAGACAAGGGGCTAAGGGAAACATCAAGAAGGCTTGGGTACCAAAGAAATTTTTAAATGATGCTTGTGGATCAAAAATTTGGGTACCGAAAGATTGCATTTTCCATGTTGTATAGGTAAGAGTCAAGGAGGCCTCAACCATGTGGATAGTGGGTGCTCAAGAGATTTGACCGGAGATGTGAGCAAGTTCACCACTATAAGCTACCTAAGAGAAGGGACGGTCTCCTTTGGAAATAGTGGGAAACTGAAAATAATTGGTAGGGGAACCATTGAGGTATCTCCTACAATCCTTGCTAGAAAATGCCTAATTAAACAAAATGGGTCCGATAATGTCATACTAGAAGGGTATAGGGAGGCTAATCTTTATTATCTTGATCTTACTTATGCTACTAACAATTTGCCTAAGTATCTCATGTCTAAAGAAGAAGAAGGGTGGTTGTGGCACCAAAGACTTGGGCACACCAACATGAGGAGCATTGCAAGAGTGGCAAAGGAGGAGTTGGTGAAGGGGCCACCGATGATCAAGTATGAGAAGATCAAATTGTGTGATGCATGCCAAGAGGGTAAGCAATCAAAATCATCACACAAAGGTAAAACCCTAACCACTACTACTTTACTTTTAGAGCTTTTACATATTGATCTTTTTGATTGTCATAGTACTCCCTCACTTGTAGGGAGTCAATATTGTTTAGTTATAGTAGATGACTTTTCTAGATTTACATGGGTTTTTTTTGAAACATAAGGACGATACCTTAGAAATCTTTATAGGGTTTAGTAAGAGGGTAGAAAATGAAAAACACCTAAAGATTAACCGAATTAGGAGTGACCATGGTGGGGAGTTCCAAAACTCAAGCTTCTCACAATTTTGTGTAGAAAATGGGTATAAGCATGAATTTTCATGTTCAAGGACTCCTCAACAAAATGGGGTAGTAGAGAGAAGAAACAGAGCCCTACAAGAAGCCGCTAGGACTATGCTTAATGCATATTCACTTCCTAGCTATTTTTGGGCCGAAGCGGTTAATACCGCTTGTTACATTCAAAACCGGATTTTGGTACATAGGTTCTTAGGAAAAATACCATTTGAGTTGTGGAATGGGAGAATTCCACAAGTCCATTATTTTAGAGTTTTTGGATGTAAAGTGTATATCTTGAACACCATGTTTGACTTAAGGAAGTTTGAGTCAAAAGCGAATGAGGGAATTCTAGTTGGCTATTCATCCACTAGTAGGGGTTATAGAGTCTACAACAAGAGGACCAAGGTAATTGAGGAGTCTTCTAATGTTGATTTTGATGAAACTACAAATACTTACCCTAGGAATGCCTCAATTGATAAGGATATGGAAGAAGTCCAACCCCTTGCCCAAAGAATCCAAGACTTACATTTGGAGGGCAATGATCAAGGGGGAGTGAGAAGTACCCTAGAGGATGAAGATCATGTAGTCAATGAACCTACAACCTCTAGGCCCTTGAGACATCATCAAGATCACCCTATTGACCAAATAGTGGGTGAAGTCACTCAAGGGATAAGGACTAGGTCCTATTTTAGAGACCAAACTAGTCAAATTGCCTTAATCTCCCAATTAGAACCTAAGTCTATTGATGAGACATTAGGTGATGTAGATTGGGTCTTAGCCATGCAAGAGGAGCTAAATCAATTCGAAAGGAGTAAAGTTTGGGAGTTGGTTCCTAGGTCCAATGATTGCACCATTGTAACCACTAGATGGGTCTTTAGGAACAAACTAGATGATCAAGGTAAAATTACTAGGAGCAAGGCTAGGTTGGTAGCTAGGGGGTTTAACCAAGTTGAGGGACTAGACTATAATGAGACCTATGCCCCCGTAGCTAGATTAGAGTCCATTAGAATTCTACTAGCCTATGTCGCTCACATGGGTTTCACACTTCACCAAATGGATGTGAAGTCGGCATTCCTTAATGGGATCATTAAAGAAGAGGTCTATGTAGAACAACCCCCCGGGTTTGAAGACCCAAACTATCCTAGACATGTGTACAAGTTGAGAAAAGCCTTGTATGGATTGAAACAAGCTCCCCAGGCTTGGTATGAAAGGCTTTCTTCATTTCTAGTGTCTAAGGGTTTTAGGAGAGGAACAATTGACCCTACTTTATTCATAAAACCTAAGGATAATGACATATTTGTGGCCCAAGTTTATGTAGATGATATCATCTTTGGGTCTACAAATAATGACTTCCTACAAGAGTTCATCAAGTGTATGGAAGATGAATTTGAGATGAGTCTTGTAGGAGAGTTAACTATCTTTTTAGGTCTTCAAGTTAAACAACCCAATGAAGGAACACATGTATTTCAAACTAAGTATGCTAGGGAAATGCTAAAGAAGTTTGGACTAGAAAATGCTAAGGTAGCATCTACCCCTATAGGAACTAATGTGAAAATGGATAGTGACCTTGAAGGGAAAATGGTAGACTCAAAACAATATAGGAGTATGATTGGGAGTCTATTGTACCTAACCGCTAGTAGACCCGATATACTATTTGCGGTAGGTATGTGTGCAAGGTACCAATCTTGTGCCAAAGAGTCCCATTTGGCAGTAGTGAAGAGGATCCTAAGGTATGTTAAAGGAACCCTCAATGTCGGGCTTTGGTATCCTAGAACCTCAATTGACCTTATTGGATACACCGACTCGGACTATGCGGGGTGTAAGCTAGATAAGAAGAGTACTAGTGGAGAGTGTCAATTCCTTGGGTCTTCTTTAGTTAGTTGGAGTAGTAGGAAACAACCATGCGTTGCCCTATCAACAACGAAGGCAAAATATATGGCAATGGGTGATTGTGTTTCCCAACTACTATGGATCATGCACACCTTAGAAGATTATGAGTTACATTATTCTAAGGTCAAAGTCTTGTGCGATAATGTAAATACAATCAATCTAACTAAGAATCCGGTTCACCATTCTAGAACAAAACACATTGATGTGAAGCATCACTTCATTAGGGGTCATGTGGCAAGGGGAGACATATAATTACACTATGTTGAGTCAAAGTCAAACCTAGCCGACATTTTTACCAAGCCTCTTCCCGAATCGGAGTTTACATGCTTAAGAAGAGGGCTTGGAATGTGTTTTGTAGAAGTCTAGGATGAACCTTGGAGAAATACAATAGGAAGGTGGTGCTTGATCCATTAGGATGATACAAATGACTCACTTGTGCTTGTGGCATAATGTTGGGTCATTAGAGGTATCAAATTATCAAAACTAGACCAACTATGGGGAAGGCAAGTGTTTAATTAATGGACACTTTGCCCAAAGATCATGGTTGGACATTTTAAACATTTGAAAATCATTTCATATCTTATATGTTTTGCCATAAGCTTAGAAGATCTATGAATGTAAAACTAGGTTGAACTATTGGCACAATCTTAGTGGTTTTTAACAATTTTGAACATTGGTCAAAAGTCAAGCATGTTTGAAATTTTATATGGACTGATATTTTTCTTTGATAGAGTATATTATTTCAAACATGCCTGCAAGTTTTTACCAATTTTAGAATTTTTTGGAATTTTTTGGACGTTACTGAAATTCGGCTCAGAAGTTGAAGCTTGCCACTGACAAAGTATCAGTCGACTGCCCCATTAGGCAATCGACTAGCACGCCTAAGTTCAGATTTTTGAGATTTTTTTCAGAAATTGATATCTCTCTCTTTTGATGCCATAGGTTAGGGTTGCTTGAGGCATCATTTTGATGGTGTCAAAGGGGGAGAATGGATGGTTTAAGTTAGATTTTTGACTTAAAATGGGTGGTTTAAGTTAGTTGTTTAACTTAAATCTTGGAGTATGATTGAAAATTGGAAATGGATAAAGGCATAGGTTAAGGGGGAGGGTATCTCTTAGGTTTTACTATGTCTTATACTCTTAATTGTTGTTATTTGCTGTTAAGTTAGGTTTGGAACTTAACTTGGATTATGAGTAGAATTGAAAATGGGAGAGGACATGGATTAAGGGGGAGGTTACCTCTTAGGTTTTTGATATGACTTATGTTTTTTCAATTGCTACTGTTATTTACTTTGTTAACTGGTATTTTATCCCTAAACTTAAACATATTGCCACACATCAAAAAGAGAGAGATTGTTGAGGCAATCGGCCCAAAAATGATCGGGAAGATCATGGTTTTGATGTGTGTGTCAATAAGTTTAAGGTTAGGGTGTTGTGTTGTATTTAATATGTGTGATTGAGTTTGTAGGACTTGGAGAAACACACTTGGAAAACATATCCGAGGGACGAGAGCTGAGGGAGGAGAGCTCCAAGGGCAAGCCGGGAAGTGGACTTCAAGGGCACACGTGAAGGGTGGCATGGAGGAAAGTCAAGGAAGGCTTGTGTGCACATCCGAGGGATGATAGCCAGACGAAGAAGACTTCAAGGAGCGAGCCAAGGGAGCATACCTGAAGGCATACGTGAAGGAGAGTGTTTTGAGAGGTTGTAAGTGAGAATGGAGGCTGGGCAGTCGACTGGCCAGAGGGCAGTCGACTCGCCAGAGGGCAGTCGACTGCCAAAACTCATAGAGAGTTTACAGCCTCGGACCAGTCGACTGTCCTGGGGGCAGTCGACTGGTAACCCCCCAAAACTAGCCGTTGGCTGGCATTTATTGCTAGACCAGCCGACTGCCCCAAGGGCAGTTGACTGGTGCGGGTCTGGACAGCTTGAGAAGTTGTCCTGTTCTCTTATAAAAAGAGGACTTTTCCGCACGTGAACGGTACGGTTTTTCACTGTAACGAAGTGTTGTTCGTGCGATTAGTCTCTCGATCTTCCTCTCGTTCTTCATCGCATTCTGTAAAGAGGAAAACAACGCTTGTAAAGGTTTCTCCACCTTTAAAGGAGACTTTTCATAGTGGAAGTGGAGTACTCGCGTGGATCCTTGGATTAGTCATCCATTCGGGTGGATACCTGATAAGTGTTATTTTATTGATCATTTCAGATTCTTAAATCCCAGTTTGACCCATATTTTACCTGTTTAATATTGGATTTATCCTAGGTTTTATGAATTTATTCTATTCTGGACTTTTTTGTAAATCTTGATACATTTGGAATTATTTTGCTACTAAATTGTTGATTTACTTTTATAGGCTTGGAAGGGTCATGAACCTAGGTTATGATGGGTCAAACTTGAGTCAGAAGTGGACCGGATCGAGCGATCAAGCATCCGATTAATATGGGTTGTCCGATTCAAAAACGGCTAGATCTGAGGCCTCTGAGAACTTTTGACTCAATCCGAGCTAGGGTTAAAGCTGATCAAGCACTCAGGTCAAGATCTAAAATTTTCATCCAAATCAGAGATCATTTAGCCGTTGGATCAAGCTCAGTAGGATTTAGACCGTCCATTTAAAGAGCAGGTAGATCTGAGCCATCCATTGCAAATCAAGTAGATCCGAGCCACTGAGAGGCAGATCTTGACCCATGATTGAGATCTGTAGAGTTTGGGTTCGATCGGAGAAGATCCGACCGTTGGATTCATCCAAAACAATCTCAGCCGTTGGTTTCAAAATATTTAAGCCAAAAATCCCCAGGAAGCAGTTCGTCGCGTCTTCGTCGCTATCTTCTTCAAGTTTTCTTCATCTGAGGGTGTGACCGTATCAATCTCTTCATTGGATCAAGTTCTAGATCATTGGGAAGATGTTTTCATGAAGAATCCAGCTCTAAATTACCTAAGAACAGAGCTGAGTGAGGTTTGATCAGCTCTGCCAGTTGATTTCTTTGGTCTCGGTTGTGCACCATTTTCATCCATCTGAGCTATCTGGAGGGTCTAATAGGTATCATTTTGTTGATCATTTTAGATGCTTAAATCCAAATTTGACCAATATTTTACTTGTTTAATATTGCATTTATCCTAGGTTTTGTGAATGTATTCTATTTTTTGGGTTTTATTGTAAATCTTGCCACATTGGAATATTTTGGAACTTAATTGTGAATCTATGTTTGTAGGCTTTGGAAGGATCACGGACCGAGGTCAAGAATGGTCAGAATTAGGCTCAGATTAAGGCGATCAAGCTCTGGAAAATTGTGAGTCGTCCATTCAGAAGATAAGTAGATCTGGATCATCCAGAGCAAATCAGATGGATCCTAGATGAGGAATGGTAGATCTGACCTTCATAATGAGATCTGGAAGTTTAGGGGTAAATCGGAGATCATCTAGCCGTTAGATCAGGATTAGAGGGGTCTAGACCGTCCGTTCAAAGATCAGCTTGATCTGAGCGATCCGTTGCAAATTTGGAAGATCCGAGCCACTGAGAGACAGATCCTGACCCTTGATCAACATCTGAGAGTTTTGGTTCAAATCGGATAAAGATCAACCGTTGGATGGAGTTGAGTTAATCTAGACCGTCCATTGATAAACTAAATAAACTGCCATTCAAATCCTGATCGGTGTCACGTCTTCGCTGAGCTCTTCGAGTTTCTTCGTTTTGTTCTTCGTTTCTACTGCGGTTTTTTCCATCTGAAGGCGTGGCCACCTCGATTTCGACCTTGGAGCAAGATCTGGGTCATTGGGAAGAAACTTCCATGGAGATTCTAGCTTGGATTTGCACCGGAACAGAGTTTGATTGAGGGTTTCATCAATTCTGTGATCCGATCGATTGGATAGCGATTTTGTGCCATTTTCTTCCATCGGAGCTATCTGGAGGGTCCTCTGGAGCACTCTGATCATCACCAAATCTTCATCGTATTTCTACATCGCAAGATCAAAGAGATCGGAAGGGTTTTCGCCAGCTGGGTGCAATCTATGAGTAGAGTCGATATTGAAACCATTTTTCCATTGATCTGCGGAGCTGAAGGGGTTCTTGGCTTGTTGTTGTGTGACGGCAAGGAGATCTTGAACTAAGGGATGGATCGAGGCTTAGTTTTTAATGCATTTCTGTTGTTTTAGCTGTAATTTCAGTTTCTGCGTGCCATTTACAGTTTCTGAATTTTGATCCAGTTGAGCTTTGATTTTTGATTTGTTTCTGTTGTTGTTAGCTTATCAAATCTGAACTCTAGTTAGTTAGATTGTTTGTGTAGTGAACGATTGCACTAGGTCTGCTTACTTCGCACTTGAATCAATTCTGAATTTGGTTTCATTTCCGAATTTCTGTTCAGCAATCTGTTGCATATCAGTTCCCTGTTTCTTTCTTTGCATACCATCTTAGCTTCTGAATTCTGCTGCTACTTCGAATTAAATTTGTGCTAGCTTTAATTCCTGGAATTAGAGATAACTGTTAGTGTGCTTATGCTTGCTTGTATGTAGTTATATTTCTGCATTTTGTTCAGCTACTGTTGTGTATCAGTTAATTGCTGTGTACCAAATTCATTTCTGCAGCATTCAATTTAGTTTCTGAATTGGGTATTAGTTGTGAATTCTTGCAACTGGATTTGTGAGTTTCAGCACTCATGTATGCTTCTTAATTTCTGCATTCGATTTTCCATTTTTGCATTCACTTTATTACTACATTTTCACAATCATGTTCTGCATTACTGAATTTACTTCTTCATTCAGTCTTCTCTGAATTGGTTAACTTCATCTTTACAATCCTAAGTTTGTTCCTTCTGAAGCTAGATTCGAGAACTTGATATCAGTAGCTTGTTTGACTTGCATTTAATTTGCAGCCAAATTTCCTTCCTGCATTTCTGAAATTCTGCTTCCATTTCTGATTTTCTTCACTCATCCAAGCATAGCATTTGGCCAATATCTTTGTCTTACAAGGAAAATTGATCAGTTTTCATTTCAAAATTGGGAGTTTATATCTCCTGCAATTAGTATCAGTTTCGGCACATCAATCTTTTTCTAGTAAGGTAGTTTGCTTTCTTTTGCATATCAAGTGTATCAAGTTTGGATTCCATTATTACAGTGAGGTTTAAGGTTTTGAATTAGTTTCAATCGAAAATCCAGCTACTGTGTTGATTAAATTGTTTGGCATTAGATTTGCATTTGATATCATAATTGTTTTCCAAAATTCGATTTGCATTGGTTGGAGTTAATTTCCGCATTGGTTGAGTCCTTAATTGTCATACCTAGTTTAAGTTTGCTTATTTAAGTTTAATTCTTTTCATTGCATTTTCATTTTTACTTGAAACCAAACCCAAATCTTATTTGAAACCCAAAAAATATCAACGACACATAAACTCGAGCTTGAGTCGAACAACCTTAACTAGCCCTAGGAAAAATACGACCTGTGGCCCCTTTACTACATGTTCATCTTTGCTAGCAAAAAGGGTTTCCAGCTTTACAAATATCTAAATTTGAGACCCACATTCGTAACAGCCTCTTTGGGTCCATCAGGGTCCTCTGGAGTGCTCGGATCATCCCCAAGCCATCAGTGCAATCGGACACAGCTAGATTGAGGAGATCGAATGGGTTTTTCAGATTTGAGCAGAGCTGAGTTGGATTGATTCGCAGAGTTAGTTTTCCCAGCGATTTGTGGAGCTTACGGGTTCGAGGCTTACTCTTGTGTGACGGCAAGAAGATCTTGAGCCAGGAGAAGGGATCGATGCTAGTTTTCTTAATGCATTTCTGTTCTTAGCAGTCATTTCAATTTCAGCGTGCCATTTCAATTTTTGAACTGTGTATCAGTTTAATTGGATCAATCTTTGCATTCAGTAGATTTAAATTCTGCAAAGTAATTAGTTAGATTGCTTAATTAGTGAACAATTGCACTTAGATCAGCTTGTTTTGTAATTGAATCATTTCTGAATTTAGTTCATTTCTGCAATTAGTCTCAGCTAGTTGCGTATCACTTAGTTCTTGTGCGTATCAACTCAGTTCTTTTCTGAATTGAATCTGAACATTAGTTTCTTTTTCTTCTGAATTTAAGTTTAAGCTTGTTTCATTTCCAAAGCCCTGGTTATCCATTTCTGCATTCGGTTTCAGCTTAAGTGTTGCGTATCGATTTCTACTTCAGCAAGAATTCAATTACAATTTCTGCAAGTTTCGGTTTAGCAATTCTGAAATTCTGAGTTAAATGAACATCAGTCCTTCTTAATCTTTTCCGAGCATTAGTTTTGTGAACTTGATCTTAGTTGCTTGAGAGTTTCTGAATTTAGTTGTTCTCGATTTTCAGCCTTCGATTTCTGCACATCATTTTGTTCTGAAACTCAGTGTTAATTCCTGCATATTAAGTTAACAGATCCTGCCTTTGTATCAAGTAAAGATTCAACATTGATTGGTATCAAGTAAACTCAATTTTCAGTGAACTACTGCACTTGATATCAGCTCCCATTTGCATTCGGCTGATTCTGCATTTCTTCATCCATTTCTGCCTTAGGTTATCTCTGCACATTGCAGCTAGTCTGCAATTCTATTTGTTTGAGTTTGATTACTGAAGTTTTTCATTCATTCTCGCATTTAGCTTGTTTCTGAATTGGTCAACTTCATTTCTGCAATTCTATTCCATTTCTGAAATCTGTGCTTCACTTTTGATTGTTTCGGAAATTCAGTTTCACTTCTTCTGCCTTTCAGTTTAAATTCTGCACTTTGTATCAAATGCAATTTCGGCACTGATGGGTGTTAAGTTGAATGCAATTTTTAGTGTGCTATAGAGTTTGAAATCAGTTTGTTTCGGGTCTAGCTTGTTACTGAATTTCAAGTTTCATTTCGGCATTAGTATCAAGTTTCATTTCTACAATTAGGTTTAAAGTTTTTGTCTTGGTTTCAATCAAAATTGTCAGCACTGTGTTGATCCATTCGTTTAGCAATTGGGTTGCATTTGCTATCAGATTGTTTCCAAATTCGGCTAAGTTGCATTGGTTGATTAATTTTCCCATTAGTTGAGTTCATTAGTTGCATTTATCTTATTAGTTCATTTAGTTAAGTTTCCTTCTTTTTATTGTGTTTTCATTTCTCATTGCAAACCAACCCAAATCTTATCTGAAACCCAAAAATATTTGACGACACATAAACTCGAGCTCGAATCAAGCACCCTCAACTAACCCTAGGAAAAATACGACATGTGACCCCTTTATTACATTTTTATCCTTGTTAGCAAAAAGGGTTTCCAGCTTTACGAATATCTAAATTTGAGACCCACATTCGTGACAACTTAGCCTATACATTGGGGTTCATCAATACCAAGTAAAAATACTCTGAGTTAGCATTGCTTTCGTGTTTTCATATATTATTTTGTATTGTGCTAATATCTTTGTAGAGAATTCAACGAAAAAGTGCTATTCACCCCCCCCCCCTCTAGCAACGCCTTCGATCATGCATATATCTCTTTCTGCCTTGCACAACTCGACTCATCACGAACCATTTACTATATTTTGCTACGATTGAAAAAGAGAGAGTTTAAAGCAGGAGTGTCTTCTAGAGGTGACTTCAAAGAGTCGATTTCAAAAAAATGTTGAGGAAGATAGGTGTTGAAGGAGAAACTTCAAGCAATAGTGTGTTTGGTAGAAGGAAGAAAAATATTTAGTAATGTACGTATGATTTGGCTACTTTTAATTTATGTATACGGTGAAAAGAAATAGTATAAGGGTTCTTATAGTGTTTATTTCAGCTAAACCATGTTTTGCTTTGATATGGTATCAGACCTAGTTTTGTTTATGATCAACTCTTCCTACTAATTTTTAGTTTAGAGAAGAACTCTGATGGTGTCATGCATTATATAAATAGGGTTCTCAAAATTTGTTTAACTTTACAATAAATTCATGCTTTAATACGACCTCAGGCCTGATATCATACCATATCAGGCCTCAAGGAGGGTCTGATATTGGATCTGTATCGATGCTTGTTTGTTTTTTGAATTACTGAAACACTTGATTATGAATTTGAAAGTTTGCCAAATTTAATTGTAATTTATTTTTTAGGGATGATAATGTTGTTGACGAAATTCTCTCAGAGATATGGAATACACTTGATGATAATGTTGTCATGCGAAATGGAGCAGAAATATCTAGTAATAATATTCCATTATCTTCCGAGTATAGTGGTAGTAGAATTATAAGGAATTTGACATTCGATCTAAATGAAAAAGCAAGTAATCTAGAAGATGAGTGTCTGAATTCTTCTACAAGACTTGTTGAATACTTTGAGCCAACCTGGAGTGAGGAGGAAGATCATGAAATCTGTAATGCAGATGAATTACAACCCACTACAAGTGTACTAGAATTTCAAGCTGATGATATGCAAATTATGCAATATGAATTTCCCCCAGATCAGTATAGTGACTTAGAGGAGGAGTTTCCAATAGTTGATGATCCTTATATTTTGAATTCTCAATTGCTAGCTGGGACAATTGGAGAAACAGAAGCAAGAGATGAGCATGATTTTTTTGTAGGATAAATTTTTCCATCTAGACAAGAATTCAAGAATGCACTTGTGAGACATGTCATGTTTAAGTATATGAAATATAACCCAGTTGACACCCGAAAAAATAGAGTTAAAGTAGTGTGCTTCAACCTGTTGGTGCAGGAAGCACCATATCGAACCTTGTTTTGATATTGGCAAAGGGTTCAAAGTTAAGTATTATTGGTGATCTAACAATGTTACTCAAGTGTGCAGGAAAAGTCCTAGCAAAGGGCTGCTAGGCACCTGGCGAAGGACTGCCAGGAAACAAAGTCCTAGCGAAGGACTGCTAGGCACCTGGCGAAGGAATGCCAGGATACAAAGCCCTAGCGAAGGACTGCTAGGCACCTGGCGAAGGAATGCCATGATACAAAGCCCTAGCGAAGGATTGCTTGGAACTGAAGACCTGGCGAAGGACAGCTGGGCACCTGGCGAAGGACTATTGGGCAAAAGTCCAACCGGAGGAGCCGGTTGGCAACAGGTAAATTCTCCTGAGAGGAGTAGGTGAGGGCGTGTTCCCCGTCGAGGGAACAGTAAGCATCAGTTCGACCTAGGGTTCCATTTTGGAGACCCAAAGTCAGAACCAAGACAGCTACGGCTGTAAGAATTACTAACATTTTTGCTTTATCTTGTTTGGTACTAACCCTGGATGCAGGACCGAAGGAACGAGTGTCTGCAGCTCAAAAAGCCTCAAAGGAGTGAGGCAGCAGCTGGTTGGGCGCCCGGATGGACCCGGGCGCCCTAAGTACAAGCCAAACATGAGTTTAGCAAAAGTACGCTTCGGAAGCATACTGGGCGGGGCGCCCCCATGCTCTCGGGCGCCCCCATGCTCCCGAGCGCCCCCTGCGTCCCGGGCGCCCCCACAGTCAACTCTCAGCCCTATTCAAGTGTGATAAGGGCTGACCGAGAGTTGCTCGGATCGGCTGACACGTGGGGGCGGGGCGCCCCCAACGTTCAGGGCGCCCTAGGAGGCTATAAATAGCCCCTCGACCCCAAGGCTTCAATCATCACTTCTTCCAACGCCAATACGCTCTTCTACTCAAGCGCTCTGCTCCGGAAACCTCCCAACTCGAGATACAAGCGCCGACGACGTCCCGCTACTCCGAAGTACAATCCACACCGGATGTCGGTAACGAAGAGTTGACTTTTTAAGTTCACTGTACTACTATTGTAACATCCTTCTGTAAACCCTTTTTGTGCACATATAGAATTGCCCACAGTAAACGGTCAACGACCGTGGGCCTTGGAGTAGGAGCCGACCGCGACTCCGAACCAAGTAAAATCTTGGTGTTTGTGTGTTGTTTAGTTTTAATTTTTCCGCTGCGTATTCTCTTTTTCAATCTGAAACGATTTACGATATTCACCCCCCCCCTCTATCATATTCTCTCAATCCAACAAGTGGTATCAGAGCGGGGTAGCTCAAACTTGATGCAACCGCCAGTTTGGGATCTTTTTTCGGATTTTTCGATTTTTATTTCAAATAAATAATATCTGTAGGTGGGTTTAAAATATTCTTACGCCTTTTTCAATTTTGAATTCTCATTTTTTCACCATAAGTCAGAATTGATTTAACTATCAACTTTTAAAAATTTGCCATAAACTTTTTTTATTATTATTTTAATATTTTCCTCGAAATTCGTGCAATATTTATTTTGGGCTATTTTTTTCCCTTCTCCCGCACTACTAATCCAAGACCAAGTCTTGGTACATTTCTACTTTCTCTTTTTGTGTCCAAGATTTATCCTTAATGGCCAATCAAGAATGGAAGAGTGTTCGTCCGCCTCTATTCTCTGGCGAGAACTTCAGAACCTGGAAGGGTCTAATGGAATCCCACCTAAAGGCCCATCTAGATCTATGGATGATAATCCAAATGGGGTTTAGATTCCCCACAGAAGATGGGATAGCACTCGGCTGGGACAAATTGGATGAACCAACACTCAACATGATCGAAACAGATGCAAAGGCGACTGCAATCCTACAATGCGGCATAACAAAAGAAGTATTCAAGCAGATTTGACCATTCGAATGCGCTAAAGAGATGTGGGAAAAATTGATTAACCTACATGAAGAGACATACAACATCGAAGACTCAGAAGGTTTGTTGTCCGAATCATCAGAGGAATCGGACGAAGAAGAAGAAGATCAAGTAAGCTGTCTTACACTCTCGGTCCAAGCACAAACAGCCGAGTCAGAGTCTGAATCCGAATCCAAACCAGAGTCAGAAGACGAATTGACTGAGACAAAAATGGTAACCAATTTCGAATCCTTTTTTGAATTACAATTAAGTAATCAAACAGATACTGTAATGGTCGAGGAAGGTGTAATTTCTAGTGCAGAAAAAGCTCCAAGAGAACCACCAAAGAAGAAGCCTCAACCAGTACCTGAGTCCGACTCAGACTCAGAATCTGACGACGAAGGAAGGGATCCTTGGAAACTGGTCTGGTTGGCTCATGACCGCTACAAAATGCCGAAGAAACAATCAAGTAAAAGAGAGATGGCTAGAATCAAGGGGGAGATTCCCAACCGGGAATCAAAAGGTAAATTTACAATATTTAAAAATCCAATATTTACTTTGAATAACATGATTAATTCATACAAATTAGTTAAGGTCAAAATGCTAGAAAGCCTAATTCACAATTTTGCTAATTCTAAAAACCCAGAATATCATTACAATTATGACGTGACTTAGATGATTACTTTTCTCGCGTATTTTATTATGCTTAGATTTAGGATTGGTTAGATTAAGGACTAAAACGATTAAATTGAAACTTGAACAACCTAGTATTAGGACAAGGTTTGATGATAGTACGTTAGGGAAACCTGACTAAGGAATCAAGTAGGGTAAGGAGTACCTTATTTGGTCTTTTTAGTCTGGTGGAACTAGCCGAAGCTACCTCTCCGAATCCTAAGCTAGTTAGACCAGAGTGTCTCAAACAATGATTTGAAAATGATCTTTCTTTAAAAGGCTTTGTCTAGGAAAGGGTTGTTGATCCAATAAGGCTACGGCCAAAGAAGGCCTCTGTGCCTCACCAAGACCTGGAAGCCAATTATCGAAACTCACTTTTAAATTATTATTTGTTAAACTCGAATCTAACACAAGCTTCAATTAAATCATAGTGTTAACATCAAAGATAAAATTAATGCATCTCACAAAACAGTTAAGGATATCATGTTTTGCCACTTAGAAATGGGTGAGATGCTTAGGACCTAAAAGTTGAGTCCAACCCAACCAACTAAATCAAATTCAAACTCAAATTAATTCAATAAAATCAAATTCAAATTAATCAAACCTAAATTAAATTCAATTAAATCTTAATCAATTAAATTCAATTAAATCTTAATTAAATCAATTAAATTCAACTAAATCTTAATTAAATCAATTAAATTCAATTAAATCTTAATTAAATCAATTAAATTTAATTCAATCAAATTTAAAATAATTCAAAATAATTCAATTAAATCAAATTCAAATTTAATTCAACTGACTTTTACAATTCAAATTTAATTCAACAACTTTTAAAATTCAAATTTAATTCAACTGACTTTTAAAATTCAAATTTAATTCAACAACCTTTAAAATTCAAATTTAATTCAACCGAATAACTTTCAAAATTAAAATTTAATTCAACTAAACAAACTTAACCCTCTAAATTTTAATTTTCTCAAAAATCAAATTTAACTTTTTAACTAAGAGTTAATGTTTCAAATCATTGTAATTAAAATCAAGTCTCTTTTGTTCACTAACCTGAAATTTATTTCATAACATTTATTTCTTTCCTTTACCATTATACAAATATTTCTTTCAGACATTCAGTTTATTTTTGTATGGCAAAAAATCACTTTGGGATTACTTAGGATTTTTTTTTGTCTGCAGTCCGGGCTTAGATATTTATATTTTTTTTGGGACTTAAAAAAAACTTCTATTTTTTTAAATCATTTCCCCTTTTCTATATTCATTTTCTCAAATAGGAGAATGAAATTATGTTTCAAATCATTAAAACAAAATACTTTTTTAAACTTAGTTTTCTTCTCTTTTTGTTTGAATCAAACCCTAAGACTAAGAGGAGGATTAACTTGTGGTCAACATGCCTCCTAGGACTGTGTCAGGTTTAGGGGGAGTTTAAATTAAAAGAAGAAGTTTAAAAATACTATGTTTTCAAACTATCACTCATGTTTTTCGAAAACTATGACTCATGTTTTTCGAAAACTATGCTATCATATGTCTTTCAAACAATCATTTTTTTTCAAAATGTTAATACTTCAAAATTCATTTTAAGAATTGTGCTTTTGATTTTGACAAACCCTAAAGACACAGAGGAAGGTCCACTTCATGACCTACAAGGACTCCGAGGATGTGTCAAATTTAGGGGGAATCTAAACCCCAAAAAAAATTATTTCTAACAAATTTTTTCTTTGGCAATTATTTTTGAAATTATTAAATAATTCTTTTGATCTGAACTGACCCCTAAGGACTCAGAGGAAGAATACTTGTGGTCAACAAGCTTCCAAGGACTTTGTCAAGTTTAGGGGGAAGTTAAATTAAAAGAACTATTGAACATTTCAAAATAAGTTATTTTAATACACAAGTTTTCAAAGTTCTTTTGAAAATACAACTAATTTGCCTTTAAAAATACCAATATTCTATTTCTCAAAATGTTTTTGTGGCTTAGTAAATCCTTTTTGAAATACTTTTTGAAATTTTCTTGAGTTTGGAGAATTTCCAGGACACTTAGGGAAATGCCCTTGTAGTTAACAAGGTTTCCTAGGATTATATCAGACTGGAAAGGAGACCATGCCAAGTAAAGTACTATGCTTTCAAAATAACAATAAATTTTTTCTTAAAATATTATGTTCAAAAGTATTTATTAGTACTTATATTTGTCAAAAATGCATAACATCCTGCAAAAGTACTAATACTTTTTCAAAGCACTAATATTTACAAAGTACGAATAATTTTTTAAAGTGCAATTTCAAAAAAACAATTTTTTCAATCTTTTTCAAAGTGAAAATATGTTTCAAATTTTCTTTTGCATAACATTTTTTGTATTCTTCCAAATGTACTATCTATTAAATGAAAAAAAATTTTGAAAAATCTTTTCCAAATAAAAGTTTTTCTAAGGTAATAGTGTCTTAAGTGCGTGAATTTTCTAAAGACTTGCCTACAAATACAAAAAAATTTTAAATTTTCACAATACTTTTCAAAGTAAAGTTTTTCATTAGTACAATTTAAACTGCTTGCTATACTTTCAGAATTATACTAAGTATTTTTATTTTCAAAACTCATAGGCTCTAATACACAATTTTTTCCCTTAAACCCTTTTCAAAATATATTTTTCAAAAAGAGTATTTTTAAAGAGGAAAGAAGAAAAAGTAAACAAAATTTTTCCTTAAATTTCTTCCCTTTTTCAAAGAAAGTTTATCTTAGAAATGGTCTAAATCATAAGGAGAAGAATTTCACATTAAGGGGGAGAGAAAGGAAAGAGAGAAAGGAAACTTTGTCTAATTCTTATCTCTTTTTCAAAAAGTGCTACAAAAATTTCTAAGTGTTTCAAAAGTGCATGTTTTATTTCTAAGTAAAAATTGTTTAACAAAATTTAGGCTTGCAAAACTTTTCAAAATGAAAAATTATCTAAGTGTAAAAAGTTTTGTTAGTGAAAATGCTTTTACTCTATTTTTGAAAAACACTATGTCAAAAACATGAAGCACTTAGAAAAACTCAAAAATCCCTGTTAGATATGTTGTTCACCCATAAATATTTTTTGATATATGTCAAAGGGGGAGGAAAGGTCAAAGTTAAGAGTTAAGTTAATTGTTGTTTTATAACACAATTATTCAGGGGGAGTATGAGAAATTTTTTTCAAAATTACATTGGTTTTAGACTTTATACTGTTCAGAATTGCTATGTTTTATTGGTCTTAACCTTTTTACTTAAACTGTTATAATTTTTACTTAACTTTGAATTGTGTTGCCATAAATCAAAAAGGAGGAGATTGTTGGTGCAGGAAGCACCATATCGAACCTTGTTTTGATATTGGCAAAGGGTTCAAAGTTAAGTATTATTAGTGATCTAACAATGTTACTCAAGTGTGCAGGAAAAGTCCTAGCGAAAGGCTGCTAGGCACCTGGAGAAGGACTGCCAGGAAACAAAGTCCTAGCGAAGGACTACTAGGCACCTGGCGAAGGAATGCCAGGAAACAAAGTCCTAGCGAATGACTGCTAGGCACCTGGCGAAGGAATGCCAGGATACAAAGCCCTAGCGAAGGGCTGCTAGGCACCTGGCGAAGGAATGCCAGGAAACAAAGCCCTAGCGAAGGACTGCTAGGCACCAGGCGAAGGATTGCTTGGAACTAAAGACCTGGCGAAGGACAGCTGGGCACCTGGCGAAGGACTGCTGGGCAAAAGTCCAACCGGAGGAGCCAGTTGGCAACAGATAAATTCTCCTGAGAGGAGTAGGTGAGGACGCGTTCCCCGTCGAGGGAACAGTAGGCGTCGGTTCGACCTAGGGTTCCATTTTGGAGACCCAAAGTCAGAACCAAGACAGCTACGGTTGTAAGAATCACTAACATTTTTGCTTTATCTTGTTTGGTACTAACCCTGGATGCAGGACCGAAGGAACGAGTGTCTGCAGCTCAGAAAGCCTCAAAGGAGTAAGGCAGCAGCTGGGTTGGGCGCCCGGAAGGACCCAGGCGCCCTAAGTACAAGCCAAACATGAGTTCAGCAAAAGTATGCTTCGGAAGCATACTGGGCGGGGCGCCCCCTGCGTCCCGGGCGCTCCCACAGTCAACTCTCAGCCCTATTCGAGTGTGATAAGGGCTGACCGAGAGTTGCTCGGATCGGCTGACACGTGGGGGGGGGGGGGGGGCGCCCCCAACGTTCAGGACGCCCAGGAGGCTATAAATAGCCCCTCGACCCCAAGGCTTCAATCATCACTTCTTCCAACGCCAATACGCTCTTCTACTCAAGCGCTCTGCTCCGGAAACCTCCCAACTCGAGATACAAGCACCGACGACGTCCCGCTGCACCGAAGTACAATCCACACCGGACGTCGGTAATGAAGAGCTGAACACCGGACGTCGGTAATGAAGAGCTGACTTTTTAAGTTTACTGTACTACTATTGTAACATCCTTCTGTAAACCCTTTTTGCGCACATATAGAATTGCCCGCAGTAAACGGTCAACGACCGTGGGCCTTGGAGTAGGAGCCGACCGCGACTCCGAACCAAGTAAAATCTTGGTGTTTGTGTGTTGTTTAGTTTTAATTTTTCTGCTGCGTATTCTCTTTTTCAATCCGAAACGATTTACGATATTCACCCCCCTCTATCGTATTCTCTCGATCCAACACAACCAACCATGTACATGGAGAGTAGTTTCCCGGGGGAAAGTAGAGTTCACTGTTACAAAATATGTAAAGGAACACCAATATGAAATTGTTAGGGAAAGTGTTGATCATCATGCATGTTCTTTGTCATTTGTAGCGTCTTTTGTTAAAGAGTAATTTTTTCATAATGAACAATACAAATCAAGTATGATTATATCAGATATAAAAGTTAGATTTGGAGTGACCATATCATACAGAAAAATATACATAGTCAGGAAGAAAGCATTGAAAAAGGTCATTGGAGATTATGATGAAGCATATAGATACTTCTACAATATCTGCGTGAGTTAAGAGCTAGGGATCCTGAAACTTATGTGACACTATACAGGAATGGTAACAATGAGTTCTAGCGGAGTTTTTGAGGTTTTTGGTGCTTGTCGCAGGGTGTTCAGGTCTTATTTACGTAAACTTATCAGAATTGATGTCACACATCTAAGAGGGAAGTATCCAGGTGTATTGTTGATCGCTATAGCGATCGATGGTAATGACAATGTTCTCCCACTTGCCTTTGGAATCGTTGAAGTTGAATGTGGGTTTGCATGAGAGTGGTTTTTGGAGAATACAAAGAGGTTCTTTACTGTCGATGAACAGTCAATGACCATAGTATCAGATATACATTGTGGCATTATATCAGCAGTTAGGAAAGTCTATACAAACACCCATCAAGCTTTTTGTTGCCACCACATGTCTTGTAATATGGTAACGAATACTAGAAGTAGAGCAGTTTTAGGTTTGTTTTGATCAGCAGCACGAGCAAACAAAACACTCCAATATGATCTCATAATGCAGTCAATGCTTGAAAAACATCCAGATACCCATAAGTGGCTTCAAAACATGGACCCTAAAAGGTGGGCTAATGCACATTTTACTGGGAGAAGGTACAGAATGCTAACTACTAATTGTGTCGAGAGTTTAAATACTTTGTTCAAGAATACACATGAACTTCTCATAAATAGGTTAATTGATAATACAAGAAGAAAGATAGCTCAATGGTTCTTTAATCGTAGAGAGGAAGTCTCAAAATGGTATGTTACTTTGACACCTCATGCTATAAAAGAAATGAATTCAAGGAGAGAGAAAGCTAGAGCATATAAGGTTAACCCGTACTCTCAATAGAAATGGAAGTAGAGACATGAAGTGCTTCATACATTATTGATTTGGAAAAAAAAATTATCAATGTGGAGAGTTTCAAATTTCAGGACTCCCTTGTTCACATGTTATTGTCGTCATCATTCACCGGAACATGGATACACTCCATATTGTGAGCATTATTTTTATTCACAAAATTGGAATGTCATTTACATGGATCATATTTACCCTTGTCGAAGCAAGGAGTTTTGACCTAGAGGCATAAACAACATTATAGTTTTATGTCCCCGTATCTTTATGCAGCCCGATAGGCGAAAGAAGACATGGATTGAGTCGAGACACAACGGGAAGGTAAAACTCAAATATAGCCACTGCAAACAACTTGATCATAATCGAAGGACTTGTAGAATGTCGCCAGCCCTAGGTTCTTGAGTTCTAGTATATGTATGCAAAAATATTCTGCTTGAAGTATATATTTTGTAAGCAGGAAAAGTAGATTTATATATTTTATATCTAGTACAGCGATAGTATTGTAAAAAAACAAGTTGTGATTAATGTTGTCACATTCAGAGGTTTTCCAATAGTATGGTACATTTCGGCTTGTTTAATTCAATGAAAGTCGAATATGATCATAGATCACTCCAGAATATATGAATATTTTTTATAAAATATTAATACAAATTTTGAGATTAAATAAAGATAAAATTATAAAATATGCAAATACATAAAGAATAAATATAAAGGAAGAAATATAAACTATAAATTAATAATTAGAGGTTAAAGATTAAAATTATATGAAAAATATAAAATAGAAAATAAAATAAATAATTATGAGGTGATGGTGTTGCAAGGGATCGAATTGTATTATGCATTATGTATTTAGGGGCTTTCCAGATGATGTTTGATACTATGATACATTTAAGCATGTTTCAAGTTTAAACAAATATAAGCATGTATTGATCATAAATTAGTATTTCATAAAAAAAAATATTGTCAAAAGATATAGAATTATATAAAAAATTATCTTATAAATTAAAAAAAATATTTTTAAAATTGAAAAAAATATGAGTCCACGTTAGGCCTGAAATCCTCTGATTTCAGGCCCAACGTGGGCCAGAAATCCCAGTATATCAGGCCCTCTGCTAACCAAAATTGAAATATTCTTTTTCCAAATTATAAATAAATATGTATAATATAAAAATATAGATAAAGATTAAGCAAATATATAAAGAAGTAAAAAAAATATATGAAGATATAAATATAAACTATATATAAATATAAATAATTAGATGTTATGGATGCAAAATATAAGAAATAAAAATAGAAATGTGAAAAAAAAACTAAGCTAGATAATAAGATATAAAGATAAGAAAATTAATATATAAAGAAAGAAATATAAAATATAAGTTTAGATACCGCAAAAATCTATAATTAAAATTAAGATATAAAAAAGAATAACTATAAAATAAAGAAATATAAAATATAAATAAATAAATACAGTTTATAAATTAAAAATATAAAAAATAAATATAATTCAAATAAAAATAAATTATAAATATAAAAAATAATTAAGATAGATAATAAAATATAAAGATAAGCAAAATAAAAACATAAAGATGAGAGATAAAAATAAGTCAACTGCTTCCAACTGATGCTACATTATTCTGTGCCAACTGATATGGTACGAGAACATCATTGATATTCATTAGAACTAAGTTTGAACATCATAAATATCATCTCCTACTCAATCCTAACTAGTGATATCGAGTATTCAGAAATCCAAATATCCTAGGTCCATTAGTGGGTTTCCACCAAAACCCACTGATGGACCTACAAAAATCCTATTGCAACAAATTCAAATATTATGAGTTGATGATTTGCAAGGAATTGAATTTTGCTAAGCATTGTGTATTTAGGGGTTTTTCAGATGTTGTCTGATACTACGATACATTTAAGGTTATTTCAAGTTTAAACAAATGTAAGGTTGTATTGATCATACCTGAGTATTTCAATAAAAAATTATTTAGTCAGAAGTTATAGAATTATATAAAATATTATCATATAAATAATTAATAAATCAGGAATAAATATTATAATAAATTATTTTTAAAATAGAAAAAAAAAATATCAGTCCACGTTGGGATTAAAATCATCTTATTTCAAGTCCAACGTGAGCTTGAAATACCAGTATATCAGACCCTCTGCTAACTAAAATTAGAATATTCTTTTTCCAAATTATAATTATACAAATAAGATATAAATAAAAATAAAATAAAATTATAGATTTAAAATATAACAAATAAATATAATAGATATTAAAATAAATATAAATATGAAAAAAAACTAAGATAAATAATAAGATATAAAGATCAGAAAATTAAGATAAAGAAAAATGAAGTATATTATAAATTATAAAAATATAATAAATAAAAATAAAATAAAAGTAAAAATAATAGATATAGAAATAAGATATAAATAAAAATAATATAAAAATATAGATTTAAAATATAATAAATAAAAATAATAGATATTAAAATAAAATATAAATGTGGAAAAAAAACTAACATAGATAATAACATATAAAGATAAAAAAATTAAGATAAAGAAAAATAAAGTATAGTATAAATTAGAAATACATAATAAATAAAATTAAAATAAAATTAAAAATAAAAATAATAGATATTAAAATAAAATATAAATGTGGAAAAAACTAAGATAGATAATTGGTGGACCCAAAATAGGCTGTCACGAATGTGGGTCTTAAAATTTAGATATTTATAAAGCTGGAAACCCTTTTTGCTAACAAAGAATAAAAATGTAGTAAAGGGGTCACAGATCGTATTTTTCCTAAGGCTAGTTAAGGCTGTTTGATTCGAGCTCGAGTTTATGTGTCGTTGATATTTTTGGGTTTCAAATAAAATCTGGGTTTGGTTTGCAATTCAGAAATGAAAACTCAATGAAAAGAAAGAGAACTTAACTCAATGAACTAAACAAGGTAATGACAATTTATGAACTTAACCAATGGGAAGCTTAATCTACCAAGGCAGCGAAACCGAATTTGGGAAAACAAATCTAATATCAAATGCAACCTAATGCTAAGCAAATGCATCAAAACAGGGCTGACATCTTCAGTTGAAGCTAATGCAGAAACTTTAGACCAATTTGCAGAAATGAAGCTTGATACTACTACCGAAATGGGAATTAAAATTCAGAAACAAGCTAGATGTGAAACAACCTATTTTCAAGTTCAATAGCACACTGAAAATTGCATTTAACTTGGTTCCAACCACTGCCGAAACTTTTCTTGATACAAGGTGAAGAAATTGAAACAACTTGATACGAAGAGGAAGAACTTATGTGCTGAAAGTTAATGCTAAATGCAGAACTATAACTGATGTAAAGCTGATGAAATTGAAGCAAACAATTTAAATACAGAATTCCGAAACAAATGAATTCATGAAACAAATGAATGTGAAGCAAAAATTCTGTCACGCCCCGAGACCCAGGAGCCGCTGATCCAATAGAAAATCGGACAGCACCTCCCCTGTCCGGCGGACAATTTACACATACACACAGATAATATAACCTGTATACAATATATATATAGCACAACCACGCAGTTTAAAGGGCCTCAGGCCTCAGATATATGCAAAAACAACAGTTATATGATTATAACTATCGAAAAACCAAATCCGAACTCACCTGAGCTGCCAGGGGGCAGGAACAAAGCCAAAACCGAACGAAGTCCAACATAGGACTCAAAAGTACAATACCTTCAAACAGAACGTGCATACATGTTCAAAACATACAGCGGAAGCATAGGAATGCTACAGGGTCCATAACAAAACAAGGAAAAACCAAAAAGGGCTCCTCGGGAGCTGGGGACTGGCGGCTCGGGATCTCCTCGCAGACATCAACCTGAAATAAATATATATGGCAACGGGGTGAGTCCATAGCTCAGCGGATACCCAACAGATATGCATAGAAGGTTATACCAACAATAAGAGTTCAGCTAATACAGACTCATATCAACAGTAGGGAAAGACTAGTACTGAACATACTGAGGTAGATACATACCTGAATCCATCTAACCTGTACAGAGGGTAAGAAATACCAGTGGAATACCAATAGACATATAATCACAGATAACAAGTCTCCAGTATATGCGATGTCAAACAAGTGCAGCAAATAAGTGCAGCAAACAATGCACGATGCAAAGTATGCACATGGTGCAATGACATGTGTCACCCCTGACACCAGACAGAATCATCGTACACCTGTCATAGGGACGTCTGAAAAGGTAGGGCTCTGACAACTGTACACCCTGCCATCACTGCTCCTGAGTGACCGAGTGGACAGGATGCTGACGAAGGACCACCCCTCTACCCCAAGTAATGGGGGAGCTCCGCTCTCATCTCCTCGTGGCTCAGTACGAGAAGGGACCCCTGGCTGCTACCACGCCCGCGCTCACCCTCCTCATAGTGGCCGAACGGAGCAATACAGGGCAAATGCACACATCTACGGTATCCACTAACCCATGAGTGGCCGTGCGTGCATATCATGTACCGGAAAACGATTAGGCTCAACCACAAGGGAGTCGCTGATCGCCGGCATGCAACGATGCAAGGATGGTGTATGATAGATACACATACCTCCCTCCCAAGTCCTCAGTATACTAAGTCTCAGTCTGAAATCCTATAACAGGAAATACTGGTAACCTACAAAGTATACTGACCGGAAAACTACCAACCCCTCAAGGTCAAATGCAGGAGACAATACCACGATCTCTAGCATACAAATGGATATGACAATACCTGAGACTGTATGGAACTAACAGCAGAATAACTCAGGGATGAACAACAAATATCCAGAACAGGCATAATAACTCAGGGATAACTAACAAGTATCCAGGGCATGCATAATAACTCAGGGATAACTAACAAGTATCCAGGACTGACATAATAAACAGGGGTAAACCACAATATCTAGATCAAACATAATAACCAGGGATAGCGTAGGATCTTACTGCTATCTATAACATTCTATGCATAACAAGATGACAATATCAAGATAGATAAGTCAAAGGGTACCCGCCTCCAAGTAGATGCTCGTATCAGAAAATGACCTCCTGTCTGATAATCAGCAATGCTAAATCCAATCCATGCCCTGAATCAAAGGCATTATGTTTAGCTACAATAATATGTAATTTATAGCTAAACAAACTTCTTCAAATAATTAGGATCGTTCTAATTATCCTTATTTCATTTAATTAATCTTAATTAAATGAGTATCTATAATTATCCCAAGTTACCTTGATTAGATTCATGTTAGGTTTTCAAAACCCGAATAAATTAAGTTTAGGTTCAAATCCCCAAAACTGATCCAAGAGATTACCTCGAATAAAACCCAATCCTCGAATCTACTAGCTCCAAGATCCAAAGTATACATGGCAAGCTCCTTTAGGTTCAACATCACAATCCAAATGAAATTAAGCTAGTAGACCTACTTCATCCAATCTGATCTAAGTTGGATATTCACCAAATCATCCACTATAGCTCACAGCATCAAATAGACACAACACACGGAAATAAATTAAGTCTTACCTGACCACACGCATGAACACCCACCATTAGAGATCCAAACCTATAGAGATGAATCAGATAGAACAATCAAAATTCAATCCCCATAACACCTCATACAAGGAATAAATCAAAACCCAAAACATCAATCAAGATTCATAACTTGGGTATGTTACACACCGTACATTAAGATTGTACCAATCCAATCCCTCCTTTACATCGAAACATAATGGCTACCAAATCACTATTCTAAATCCATAAGTTAACAAGAACCATTCTGTTGAATAAGAATTCTGATCACAATACTAAAATCATGCATCAAGGCCTTTCTAGAAATCACCATCTTCTTCCCACAGCGAGATCTCAAGCTCCCCAATCCCACGGCAACATCAAGATTCAAACCTATAGCAAGTAACAAGAAGTAATCCCAATACATGAAACTCACAGTGGCATCTAAACACCCAAATCAAAAACAGGGGAACAACATCTCCAAACATAGAGAATCAAAATCCTTAATGAAACACACGCTAGCACACCAATTCGTAATAGGGCACTTCAACAGGAGGTTTATCACAACCCAATTACAGCATAGATTTATCAGAAGTAGAACTAATCCAAAAGAAAACTCACTGGTAGAAATATGTGAGAGCTAAAATAGAAATCGCAACACCACAGCTCTTACCTCTAATGCTCGCTGATAAAAACACCCAACACGCACACAGCCCTCCTTCCTTCCCAGATCCAGATCTGGCGAAGGTGAGCAATCGCAAGAAGCTGCCATGTATCCACCAATTAGGGCGCACAGGTAAGGACATCTAAACCGAATGAAACCTCGAATCTTAGTCCTTACCTAAGTCGCGATCGAAGATGAACACGCTAAAACACCGACTCCAAAGCCTCCCAAAGCTAATCGATACATTGAGGCCACAGTCGCGTAAACAGAGAGAGCGAGAGCAATAGTCGTCACCTGATTGAGGGGACAACGATGGTCTCCGACGCTGAGAGCTCTCTAAAGAAGGAGCTCGGCATCCACTCGTTTGCGGGGAAGGGAGGAGGCATCAATGGTGAGATGGAATGAGATCTGATCGAGGGAATGGGCGCCGGCGACCGAGGGCTTCGGCGCTAGGGCATCACGAAGGAAGAAAATAGTTGCGGCGGAGGCTTAGGGCTCGGGCAGCGAAGAAGGGAAGTGGCCGAAGAAACCAAGCCCTAGCAACCTTTTAAAGTTGGTCATTTTGCATTTAAGCCCAAACCTACAAAGTTAATTCCAATGGCACCCCTAAGTTTGAAACTTTTTAGCAAACAGCCCCTTTTCCATTTAGTTTTAAATCTTTAAATTCCCTAAACCTCATCTAGATGTCGGGAAACCGTAGGACCTTTTCTGAAAAATTTTCCGGAGTGACACAAAAGTTTCGGATTTAACAAATTCAGAGCCCAAACTGATATGCAGAAATGATTCACATGCAGAAATGGAAGGCAGAACTTAATAAATTGACTGCAGAAATGCAATAACCGATCAAATGCTGAAACTAACAAATGCTAGCTGAATTCGAGTCACTAATCTAGTTCAGAAAAGCTTGAAGAAGAACCAACGATTACTAGGCACAAATTCGGAAGTTATCAGCTGAACTTGCAGAAATCACACTGACTAGCAGAAATGGACAGCTAACTTGCAAAATTGTGAATCGAAATGCAACAAAACTGATACGCAGAAATTTATCTCAATTTCTATGTGCATGAAACAAGTTGCAATGTATATTCAGAAGAAAAACCACAGTTCAGAATCAATTCAGAAACAAACTAGATGCAAGAATGAATGTAGAACTTCAGATTTTGAATGCAGAAATTCAGACAAACTGAATGCAGAACAAGCAGATCCAGCGGCAAAAGTTACAAATTAATACTCAGAAAGGACTCAGAAAACTGATGTGCACTGATGCACAACTCAGAAACTACAACTGATACTTGCAAAAATGAAGTTGATACGCAATTTGGAAAATGATACGCAACAAGCTAAGCAAAAATTGCAGAAATAAAACTAATGCGAAGCAAACTAAAATTAATTGCAATTGCTCACTAACAAACAACTTATCTAATAAGAATTCTGAATTAAAACACTAATGAATGCAGAAATATCCGAAACAGAAAACTAAGTAGCTGATACAAAGACAGAAACAGAAATGGTTTGCAGAAATCGAAATTACAACTAATAACATAAATTCATTAAGAAAACTATCATCAATCCCTTCTCTTAGCTCAAGAACTCTTTGCCGTCACACAAGGGTGAGCCTCGAACCCGTAAGCTCAACAAATCGCTGGGAAAATTGTCTCTGCGAATCAAATCAAGCTCAAACTCTTCAATCTAAAAAACCATTCGATCTCCTCAATCTAGCTGTGTCTGATTGCGCTGATGGCTTGGGGATGATTTGAGCAGTCCAGAGGACCCTCCAGATAGCTCAGATGGACGAGAATGGCACACAACCAAGACCAAGGCACTCAAACGACAGAACTGATGAAACCTCACTCAGCTCTGTTCTTGGGCAAAATTCAAGCTGGAAACTTCATGGAAACACCTTCCCAATGATCTAGAACTTGATCTAAGCTTGAGATTGATGTGGTCACGCCCTCGGATGAAGGAAATTGCTGAAGAAAATGGAGAAGGAAGAAACGAAGGAGACGCTGCGGCGAAGACGCGACAAGCTGTAACCTGTGGAGAATTGATTTAAATACTTAGCAATGGACGGCCCAGATTTTCCTAACTCCATCCAACAGTTGGATCTCATCCGATCTGAACCAAAATTTGATGATGTTGATCAAGGGTCAGGATCTGCCTTCCAGTAGCTCGGATCCTCCAGATTTGCAACGGATGGCTCAGATCAACCTGATCTTTGAATGGACGATCTAGATCCCTCTGATCTTGATCCAACGGCTGAATGATCTCTGATTTGGATGAAACCTTCAGATCTTGATCCAAGTGCTTGATTAACCTTAACCCCAGCTCGGATTCACCATATCAGTGGCGGATGGTCCAGATCTTCCCTTTTCTTGAATGGATGGTCTAGAACATCTTGAGCTTGATCCAACGGTCAGATTACTTCTGATTTGGCTGAAATTCCCAGATCATGATCTATGGTCATGATTGACTCTATCGTGAACTCGGATTGACCAGAAGTTGACCGATGGCTCAGATCCAACCGTTTTTGAATCGGACGGCCCATATTAGTCGATGCTTGATCACTCGATCCGGGTCCACTTCTGACTCAAGTTTGGCCCAGCCTGACCTAGGTCCATGATCATTCCAAGCCTGCAAAAGTAGATCAACAATTTAGTAGCAAAATAATTTAAATATATCAAGATTTACAATAAAGCCCAAAATAGATTAGATTCATGAAATCTAGAAAAAAAAAATATTAGGCAAATGAAATATGGGTCAAACATGGATTTAAGAATCGAAAATGATCAATAAAATAACACTTATCAATAATAAGATATAAATATATTTATGAAATATATATAAAAAAGAGATAAAGTTATTTAGCTTTATAAAAAATAAATAAGTTAAATATAATTGGAGAAAATAAAGATAATTAAAAATGACAAAAGTTAAATAATCAAGCCCATGTAGGGCCGTGTAGTTCCAACTGATGCTACATTGTCCAGGCCCACCATTTATCCAGGTGTATAGCATCCTTTGAAGCCTTGTGGTTAGCAATCATCTTCTTCCTCTTGTTTTCTTCGCAATTGAAGGTATCGTTTTTCCTCCATTGGAGTCATGTGGTTAGCGTCCTCGTCATCGGACCAGTGGGATTGTACGTATCTTTGTATTTAGTTTTTGATTTTACTCATAGTTTTTCACCTAGGGTTAGTGATAGTCTTTAGTGACTGATCAAAACTGAGCAGACCCTTCATCTACGGAATCTAAGTGTTTTTTTTTGTGTGTGTGGTTGTTTTTTTATGGTTGCTAAGTTTGAGATGGCTCCAAAAAAATCATCATCAAAGCAAGGCACTCCAAAAAAATTATCGTCACAGCAAGGTGTTGCTCGAAGTAAAAAAGGACAGTTGAATCTAGAAAAAAAGCAAAATCCTCTGCAATTATACAAGTTATGTCAACAGAGGACGAAGCAAAAGAATGAACTAGAAAAGTAGCCTTTGTCATTTCAGAAATTTTATTGATTCTGTTCAACCGACAGTAGCACAAGAACAGTTGATTCGAGACACACCCATTTCTTGGTGTTGGTACTTGGATGGCTAGAGAGGGGGGGTGAATATAGCCAGACACAAAAATTCACCCTTCGAAATCTTTCTGCACTTAAGTTAGCCGCAGCGGAAGCAATACAAGTTTAACAGCAAAAACAGAAATGCAGTAACTGAAAAACAAACCACACAGTCGCTAAGACGAGGATGTACAAGGTTCGGGGATAACTTGCCCCTACTCCTTGGCGTGCCCGTGAGGTGGGCGATCCCTTGATTGTCGGCAGATCAAGCCCCGGTGACCCGGATAAAACAGCGCCTCCTTCTCGGTGGAGAAACCTCTCCACAAGCGTCTCAATAGGATACAAGGTATGCTCACGAGACTAAGGAGGAACCTCTCACAAGACAGTAGCAAGAAAGCTCAAGAGAGAAGCTACACAAGGAGCACAACAACAACAGCGAAACCCACAGCCACACTTGCTTGTTTTCCTGTTCGTTCTTCTTGCCTCCTCTGCTTCTCATCTTCCTCTTAAGCTCCTGCTTCATCGCCAAGCTCCATCAGCATCATCTGAGCCAGCCTGAACCCACTGACCTCCCTGAGCACTCAGTCCACTGAAGACCTCCTCTCCAGCTGAGTTTTCGTCAGTCGCCAGCTGCTCCAGTTGCCGTTGAAACCTGAGAAGGAGAAACAAACAAACCTGCTCCAAGGAAAGCCTCCCATTGACCCTCCTTGAGTGTTTGAATCACCTGCTATCACCTACACACTCCAACAGAGGCTTAGCAAATCGATATCAAATGAAATCAGCAAGTAGCAGCGAATCGGCAGTGAAAACAGACGCGATCAGAAACATCTGACAGCGTATTTGAATTAAAGTTCCGCTCCTGATCGGCCCCCAGACCGATCAGAGAGGACCCTGATCGGTCACCAGACCGATCCAGCAGTCTTCTGCACACTACTGATTGGTCCCCAGACCTATCCAGCAGTCTGCTGCATACTCCAGATCGGTCCCTAGACCAATCAGGCTGTGGCCTGATCGGTCACCAGACCGATCAGGACATGCTCAGACCGATCAGGACCCACCCTGATCGGTCATAGTGAGAAACTCGCGATATTTGATCGTTCACCAGAACGATTCGAACAGTAAACCTGATTGGTCACCAAACCGATCAGGAGTCGATCAGTAAGGTTTGCCAAAGTCACCGTATGTTCCCTGATCGGTCACCAGACCGATCAGACATCGCTGGATCGGTCACCAGACCGATCCACGAGGGAACTCCGTGCCAACTTCCCTGATCAGTCACTAGACCGATCCAGGCAAGGCCAAACCCACTCTAAGTCACGAGAACAAGCCTCCAGCCCTTCTCTAACTCGTTCTTAGACCCCCGGACCAAGACTCCGTGCCCAGTCTCACTCACTGGGACTTCAACCTAGCTTTCCAAGCTAGGACCTGGCTTCACTCACCAGGATTTCATCACCTAGCCCTCCAAGCTAGGACTTTTCACCCAACCTTCCAAGTTAGGACTTTTTACCTAGCCCTCCAAGCTAGGACTTTTCACCTAGCTCTCCAAGCTAGGAGTTTTCACCTAACCCTCCAAGTTGGGACTTTTCACCTAACCCTCCAAGTTAGGACTTTTCACCTAGCCCTCCAAGCTAGGATTTTTCACCCAACCCTCCAAGTTAGGACTTTTCACCTAGCCCTCCAAGCTAGGACTTTTCACCTAACCCTCCAAGCTAGGACTTTTCACCTAACCCTCTAAGTTGGGACTTTTCACCTAACCCTCCAAGTTGGGACTTTTCACCTAACCCTTCAAGTTAGGACTTTTCACCTAGCCCTCCAAGCAAGGACTTTTCACCCAACCCTCCAAGTTAAGATTTTTCACCTAGCCCTCCAAGCTAGGATTTCGTGCCCAGTCCGTGACTTGGACTTAATCCCCATGCGTTTAACCAGACTTAAATCAAAACTTAAATCAGTGTCAACACCAAAACAACAATCAGGGTTAGACTGCATCAACACTTGGGTCCTCGACCTTCCAAATAGTTCTTTTGTAAGAGATCAGATCTAGAATATGTTTGATAATTGGAATCAAGAAGAACATAGCTTTATCTTCCATGGAAAAAACTCAAATTCACAAAGGTAGATATTTCGCTGATTCTAGGGCTACCCGACACTGGAGAGATAGTCCAACTTGATTTAAACAAGGCCTCCAGCCCACTGTACAAGCAGTATTTCCAAGAGTCTGGTTGTTCTACCAAGCATTTGGATAAACTCATAATGAAGTCAAGATCCAATGACAAACTCTATTGTTAGTTTTATCTACTGCATTTTTTTGCTACTATTCTATTTTATGGTAGTAGCAGCGTAGTTAGAATTCCTGTGCTCTCACTGATTGACTGCGTAGATGATTTTGACAACCTAGCTATGTATAATTGGTGTAATGTCGTATACAATTTCATAGCTCCTCAGTTGGAAGCCATTGGGTTGGAGGTTACGTTGAGGGTAAAACCACATGTAGATGATTCAATGCAAATGGCCACGACCCCCTTGCTCAAGGGATTTCCAAATATTTTGGTTGTAAGTTAGAGTACATATAGTTGATCATATATTTTTTGATGGATATTATTTACTCAATATAATCATTTTACAGGTATGGGTGAGTGAGCACATCAATATTGCTGCTCCAGATCATCCTGATAGATTGCCAAGAATTCTTCGGTGGAGTTAGCCTAACTATCATGTTGACACTGTGAAAAAGATGATAGACCGTCTGAGTCCAAATAAAATTGTTGTCGATTTAGTTCCGACAGAGTCAGATCTGGATTTTATACCTTACTACTCTCCTCCAACTCAAGCACTTGAGGTGTTTGGCCAAGGATCTTCACGGCTAGCAGCAGAAGAAAGTCTATAGGACTTAGATATGAAAGGCTACAGTCAGTATATGAAAAAGGGAGAACAATTAAGATATTACAGCAACAATTATCTATTGTTGTTAAAGGTTTGGAGGATGTTAAAAATGAGATGGCAACAGCCACAAGTGAAAAAGAGTGTCTCCTAACATCAAAGGATATAATAATTGCTGAGAAGGATTCCCAGCTTCAAGATAAAGATATTCAAATAAGAGAACTTCTTAAGGCACTGAAGCAATCGAGTGGTGATGTTGCGGTCAAGAAAAAATTATTATCTACAAAAGATAAAATCATAAAAAATGCCCAGAAACAAATCCAAAATCTCCAAAAACAATTGGAAAGCAAAGGCTCAGCTGACGCTGAGCCACTACCTACAAATTTTAGACAAGGGCCTAAAAGAAAGAGAACTGAGAAAATAAGCGTACGAAGGCAAAGGCAAAGGCAAAGAGATTGTTGAGGATGAGGTTGAGGATGTAGATGAAGAAGCTCCTGCCCCATCAATGACTGAAAACCACAAAATCTGATCAATAAGAAGACAAAAGTAAAGCAATTCAAAAGGTTAAAAACAAAATCTTGAAGAATGCCAGAACATTTTTTAAGAAGAATAAAGATGCTGAGATTGTAAAAAAATTTGTAAAGCTGAGTAAATAAAGTGAGTTAATTGATAATACGATTGCATAATAATGTAAAACAATGGTGTTCTTGCCATTCAATAATAATGTTTAATAAATCCCTTATTATTAAGTTTCTTATCTTTTGTTTATGTAGGTTTTCGGTGCATCCAGTATGGTCCAACGAGACCTTCTCATTAGATATGCAATTTTTTTAATATATTTGATTGGAATGAATACACCAATAGGGATCGCATAAATGCATACTAGACAATTTTAGTAAACGACGCGAAAACCTCTAACTCACCATACCACCCCTCCATATTCTATGGGGTGGGGTTAGATGTAAGTAAATGATCACCTTATTTTGTTATTTTTTTCTAGGATTTAGTCCACGAACAGTTTTCTGTGAAAACATAGGATATGTTTGATGTGATGCACGGAGCAACATTGGAACAAACAGTTGCAATTGATACAGACAAGTTCGTTAGATATATCATCTGTCCTATAAATAATGCAGATGATTATTGATATCTATTGGTGATAGACCTAGAGGAAGGTAATATATTTCATTATAATTCTCTCAGCGTCACAGAAAGTTGCACTACTAAGTTTGAGAAAACTATAAGTTTTATATTTTATATATAAACTATTACAAGTAATTTTGAGTATGTATTTTTTACTAATATCATTTGTGTAAAGTTGGCATTTTTTAAGAATATGAACTGGTCATATTACATTAGATGGAATAAAGGATTGCAATCAATCTCGGGGAAAGACTATAATAAAATTGAAGTACACGGCCCCACACAATCCAGATCATAAGTTATTATTTATGATTCATAAAAACATAATCTTTGATGGTTCCTATAATATGCTAACCACAATTTAAATATTGGTTTTTTAGGGTGGGTTGTGCTTTTTTTATGATGCGCTATGCAAAAAGTTTAGTGTTTCACAGATCAACTAATTTTACCCAAAAAGAAATGAAACCTTATCGATTTAAGGTTGACAATAAAATTATGACAGACAAATTCTGGATGGGTAATCTGTAATTATTTTTTGTGGATATAATGCATTTGTAATTGTTGTGTATACATTATATATTTGTAGTTATAATGTATGTAATATGTAATTGTTGTGTATGCAATCCATTTGAAATCAATGGAACCTTGCTTTCGATCCACGTTGTTGTGTAATCTATAATCTATATAATCTGGAACCTTATTGTGTAATATATAATTTGTAATTGTTGTGTATACAATCTGTAATTTGGAAAAATAATATCCGATTTTGGTTAGTAGAGGGCCCGATATACTAGGATTTTAGGCCCACATTGGGCCTGAAATAAGATGATTTTAGGCCCAAGTTGGGCCTGAAATTAGAGGATTCAGACCCAACGCGGACTAATATTTTTTCTATTTTAAAAATATTTTTATAATATTTAATCATGATTTATTAATTATTTATAGAATAATCTTTTATATAATTCTACAACTTCTGACAAAATATTTTTTATTAAAATACTCAGGTATGATCAATACAGACTTATATTTGTTTAAACATGAAACAAGCTTATCTTAATTTCAATTAAGGTTTTTGTGGTGTTCAAACTTATATTTTATATTTCTTTAATTATATCTTAATTTTTCTTATCTTATATTTTATTATCTATCTTAGTTTTTTTCACATTTATACATATTTATTTTAATATCTTTTTTTTTATACTGGGATTTTAGGCCCACGTTGGGCCTGAAAACCTCTGATTTCAGGCCCAACATGGGTCTGAAATTAGAGGATTTCAAGCCCAACGTGGACTCATATTTTTTCATTTTAAAAATATTTTTTATAATATTTAATCATGAATTATTAATTATTTATAGGATAATTTTTATATAATTCTATATCTTTTGACAAATATTTTTTTTATGAAATACTAAGGTATGATCAATACAAGCTTATATTTGTTTAAACTTGAAACATGCTTAAATGTATCGTAGTATCGGACAACATCTGGAAAGCCCCTAAATACACAATGCATAGGAAAATTCAATTCCTTGCAGACCATCAACTTATAATATTTGAATTTGTTGCAATAAGACTTTTGTAGGTCCATTAGTGGGTGTCGATAGAAACCCACTGATAGACCTAGGATATTTGATTTCTCAACACTCAATATTACTAGTTAGGGTTGAGATAAGAGATGATATTTGTGATGTCCAAACTTAGTTCTAATGAATATCAATGAAGTTCTCATACCGTATCAGTTGGCATAGAATAATGCAACATTAGTTGGAAGTGGTTGACTTATTTTTATCTCTCCTCTTTATCTCTTTATTTTACTTATCTTTATATTTTTTATCTATCTTAACTATTTTTTACATTTATAGTTTATTTTTATTTGAATTATATTTATTTCTTATATTTTTAATCTATAGACTGTATTTATTTATTAATATTTTATATTTCTCTTTTTATAGTCGTATTTTCTTTATATCTTAATTTCAATTATAGGTTTTTGTGTTGTCCAAACTTATATTTTATATTTATTTCTTTATATCTTAATTTTCTATATTTATATCTTATTATCTATCTTAGTTTTTTTCACATTTATAATTTTATTTTAATATCTTTTATTTTTATTTCTTATATTTAACATCTATAACATCTAATTATTTATTTATAGTTTATTATTTTATATTTATATCTTCATGTTTTTTCTTTATCTCTTTATATATTTACTTAATCTTTATCTATAATTTTATATTTAACATATTTATTTATAATTTGGAAAAAGAATATTTCATATTGGTTAACATAGGCCTGATATACTGGGATTTTAGGTTCAACATGGACTCATATTTTTTTCATTTTAAAAATATTTTTTATAATATTTAATTATAATTTATTAATTATTTATAGGATAATCTTTTATATAATTCTATAACTTCTGACAAAAAATTTTTTATTAAAATACTCAGGTATGATCAATACAGACTTACATTTATTTAAACTGGAAATAAGCTTAAATGTATCGTAGTATCGGACAACATTTGGAAAGCCCCTAAATACATAATGCATAGCAAAATTCAATTCCTTGCAGACCATCAACTCATAATATTGTTGCAATAGGATTTTTGTAGGTCCATCAGTGGGTTTTGGTGGGAACCCATTGATAACTTAGGATATTTGGATTTCTCAATACTTGATATCACTAGTTAGGGTTAAGCTAGGAGATGGTATTTGTGGTATCCAAACTTAGTTCTAATGAATATCAATGAAGTTCTCAACCGTACAGTTAGCACAGAACAATGCAACAACTGGAGTTAAATAAACAACACACAATTATTTTTCTTAATATACAATTATATAGATGTGATAAAATTACCCATAATTTTTTTTTTTACAACACCATAGGATATTTTTTACAATACAATAGATAATTAATCCCATGTTTTACAGAACATGTCCCTCAGAAAAAAAGAATTATATCAAATCTCATTTTTGTCATGTCTCCTTGTTTGAAGTCCATCTTCTCATCGTATTGGAGGCATCGAATGTATTAAATCACAAAAAAGACACAGTTCATGTGTAAATAACATCAGCAATTTTAATTTCCAAATTTTTTATAAAATACTTTTCAGTTGAAACTCATCTCATTTACTTACCTAGCTTCTTGTTGGGGACAATTTACTCTGATAGAGCCCCATTGGTCCAGAGGATGATGACTTTCTAGATATGGATAAATAGCCCAAGTTGCTCGCGAGTATATTGTTTTAGATCTTTTACCTATAAGTATGGTTATGAATTTAAAATTCACCATCAACAATATTTTATACTAAATGATTAATATAGAAATGAATAATGGTTGTTCACCGCTGAATCAAATCATATTTATATTTACGGTCACTAGCAAGAGAATTAAAATGATTGAAAGTCATTAATTTTGTATCCACCGACAACAAGTGAAAGTGTGTATTATCACTGTAAGGTATTAAAATATATCTAAACCCTTCATCTATCATATTTGCCTTCATCATTTGTTGTAGGCCAAACTTTCTTGAGGATCTTATTGATGACTAAAAATATGTACAGACAAAATTATTAATAACCAAATCATAAAATTATTTCTATTTCAATATATATTCTAAATTCATTTAGATTCCTTACTGTGAAGAAAGTTGAATAATATATTGACTTGTTGTATGACCTACCACATGCAGATGCTTCCCTAAATAGAATTTTACAATAGACATCAATTACCTCACCATTTGTAAAAATCTCTCCATTCAAAATAGATAAGAATGAATGCATATTCAAACCAAAGGGTGACTCCTCCCAAATTAATTGAGTTGTAAACCTGCAAAGTTAATCGATAAGATAATATATTAAAGAAAAAGATATATTAAATAAACTATGTGTCCTTGCTTATTTATGTTCTCCAATTTATTTAGCAGGTAGGCCATATCTTCATTTTGATTTTTCTTCAACCCAGTTGAATCTAGCAAGATTCTCATAATCATCTACTATGTCAACAAAACCTAGAGGGTCCTTATATGTATTAGATAAAAATAAGACACAAACAAATATATACAAAATGTAGAATTTACACACTAATACAACATCATCCTCTGATTCAAAACTTTTGGAATAATATTTAAGTAACTCCTCAATTCTTGTTCTGGTAGGTTATTTTTCTTTTAAGAAGTAAGTAAGATAGAGGTCATCCGATGTTTTAGTTGAATTAATAGGGATCGAAACACCTCGGTCTGTTATACCCAGTAACAAAGCAACATCTCGTCTAGTGAACGCAACCGATACACCTGAAACATTTAAAATATTTAGTTATCTTCGAGAAGATATGCCTGATATGATTTCACATCAGGCCTAACGTAGACCTTAAATGAAATATTTTCAGGCTAACATAGGCTTGAAATTAAATAATTTCAGGACTAATGAGGATCTGAAATGATTTCATTTCAAGCCTACCGATGGCCTGAAATAAAATCATTTCAATGACCTAAAATGGGTCTGAAATTAAATTATTTCAGACCCTCTTTATCCCTATCTTATCTTACTATAGTTCGTGTTTACAATTCATAACTAAAAGATGTACCTGAGAATCTAAAAGTTTGCGAAGTTAAATCCTAATTTTTAAATATATTGACCAAAATTTCATAGATATGCTACAATTTTTGTATGTCCAAGAAAATACTAAAGGGACACTCTTTAATCTTCGCAATGTGTCGATCATATAAAATTTGAAATGCTACAAAAAAATTGTTAAAGTTGTTGGGGTCGATGGCACAGCTAGAGGGGGGAGTGAATAGCTCGGTCACTCTAATTCAATTTCTTCCTACAATCGTTAGCACAAGCAAACTTTAATCTATCAATTAAAATAATTGTTAACACTTTACCGGTTACGTGGTTCGGAAATTGCTTGCTCCTACTCCACGACGTATCCTTGAGGTGGACGAACCCTTGATCCTTCAGTGGATCATGCCCCGGCAATCTCCGGCTAAAGCTTTCTCCTTCTAACTGGAGAACAACCTCTCACAAAGCTTCTTCCTTCTTACAAGATTGAGCTAGGGTTTTAGGAGGAAGATAAACACTTGGAGCTTGAGCACTTGAGCACTTGAGTAAGGATATCACAATGAATTGCTAACATATCTCAAGTCTCAAGCTCCTCTTTAAATAGTGGAGAGAGCTGTTAACAAACATCTCAGCCCCGACACCAGTCGACTACCCACAGGGCCACTCGACTCATGTCCAGCCAACGGATAGTCAACGGCTAGTCCAACAGCTGGATTTCGAATAGACCAGTTGACTGCCCCCAGGGCTAGTCGACTACTTCCAGCTGTTCGACGTTACAGAAAGATCAGTCGATTAGTATCCATACCAGTCGACTGCTACAGTGCGCTCTCAGTAGTGCCAGTCGACTGCCCAACTTACAATTGCACTCTCAACATCTTCGAAGTTCACAATTCGCGTATGCCTTGAAGTCCACTTCCTTGGCTTCCCCTTGAAGTTCTCTTCCTTTGTTCTCGTCCCTCAGATGTGCACACAAGCCTGCGGCTTGTCTCCATGTCATCCTTCATGTATGCCTTTTAAGTCTACTTCCTCGGCTCGCCCTTTGAAGTCCTCTTCCTTGGCTCTTGTCCTCGGATGCTTCACTCCATGTTCCTCATGTGTGGTTTACCAAGTCCTGCAAGACTCAAACACACACATCAAATCAACATGAAAATATAACTTAATCATATTGACACACACATCAAAACCAATAATCTACCCGATCAAACTTGGGTCGATTGCACCAACAATCTCTCCCTTTTTTATGTGTGACAATATGTTTAAGTTAGGTACAAAGATAACAATTGAAAAATTAAAAGCATAGTATATTTAGGCACACAAACATGTATCCTCCCCCTTAACCTATTCCTTAACACATGATTTTCAATTTATGCACAAACATAAAGAATTAAGTTAAATTCTAACTCAAACATTTCAATTCTCATGCTTTGACACATCAAAAAGATTGCACCAAGCAATATTAACCTATGATATCAAGTAGGGACAATGTTTGAATTTCTGAAAATACCCAAAATCAGAAAACATGTGTACCAGTTGACTGAGTCAGTTACCAGTCAACTGATTTTACCGAATTACCCATTCACAGAGTGTTCAGCCGACTGGTCCTCTGCACCAGACGACTGATACTTATCAGACTGAAATTTCAGTCTTTTGAGCTGAAATTCAGAAATGCATAAAAAATTTCAAAAAATTCAAAAAATTATGAAATTTTGCAAACATATTTCTTGTGATGTTTTCTAACAGTGAAAAATATATTTTCATGAAAAATCCAAATATATTTGACTTTTTGACCAAAACTCAAATACATTGAAAACACTCAACTTTGTATCAATATAATGTCCTAGTTTTGAAACCATGTGTTTTACAAGTCTATACCATAGCAAATAAAACACAGAATTATTTTCAAACTATTTGAAAAATTCAACTATGATCTATGGGCAAGATGTCCATTAGTTAAATATTTATTTTCCCCATAGTTGGTCTATTATTGTTAAAGTGATACATCTAATAACTCATTAAAATGTCATAAGCATAAGTGAATTATTTGTATCATCCTAACATCTCATATGCATAAATACAATCATAAATCAAAGAAATATAAGATATTCTAAAGGTAAACCCTATTTAGCCCATTTTATCAAGAATTTCTATTTGGGCTAAATACTCCCCTTAATGTCTCAAGTCAACCAATAGAAATGGTTGACTCAACCTAAATCCTCTAACCCTTAAGGATTGACTTTAGTACCCAATAGAAATGTTTCCTAATTTGGTTGATCAATTACTCCGTAGGAATCCATTTTCTACCTAGGGTTTCAGTTTTTACTTGTCCTCTAACAAGTAGGCAATGATAAGTTTTTCCATTGCTAGATTTTCCAAAACCTAATCCTTCTTTCTTGAAACTTGCATTTGGCTCTCAATGATCATATCTAGGGTTTTTGAGCGAATGTTAAATTTTCTAAGGGATTACCTTTTCCCTTAATTCCTTATTTTCTTCTTCTAAGCATGAATCATTTGAGATAGAAGAAGAAGCATGCATATTGTTCTTAATTGTCAAGGATTCTAATTCTTCATTTAGCATGTGATAGGGTTGAATGAGCCCTGGCCAGGACGAAGGATGAAGAAGTCACGCGACCCAACAACAGTAGGTCGAGGCAACCCTCCTTCCCAGGTCCCGGGAATCCCCGAGGGTGACGGGCCCGGGAAAGGCAGCTGGGAGATCCTTCTCAGGAGCACCCCGGGAGGTTAGGCCCTGAGAGTACCTCGGGAGTTGTGGCACACGAAAACCCTGAGCTCATCTCGAGGGGTGGAGTCCCCGTACTAACCGACCTCAAACACTGATAACCATCATTTTGTTGATTATTTTCGGCTCTAAAATCCATGTTTAATCCACATTTTATATGCTTAAGTTTGCAATTGTATTAGGTTTCATGTATTCCCTTCATTTTGGCTTTTAATTCTAATCTTTGTATATTTGGGATATTTTTGGCACTAAATTTGAATATCATTTTGTAGGCTTCAATTGATCATGGACCTAGATCAAATCGGGTCAGACTTGAGTCAGCATTGGATCCAGATCAAAGGGATCAAGCATCGGATTATTAGGACCCGTCCATTCCAGAGAACGGCTAGATCTGAGCCATCGGTCAACTTCTGGTCAATCCGAGTTCAAGATAGAATCAATCATGACCATAGATCAAGATCTAAAAATTTCATCCAAATCAGAAGTGATCTGACCGTTGGATCAAGCTCAAGATGTCTAGACCATCCATTCAAGAAAGGGAAGATCTGGACCATCCGCCACTGATCTGGTTAATCCGAGCTAGGGATAGGTAAATCAGGACCATTGATTGGGATATGTGGAGTTTGGATCAGATCTAAAGAGATCCGACCGTTGGATGAAATCAGATTGATCTCAGCCGTCTGTTGCTTCCATCATAACTTGGCTGAACCTAGTGCTGGACTGAACCGCTGAGCCGAATCGAACCGCTGAAGCTGGCTTGGTCTGCTGGGTCAAGCACAAGCTGAGCCAAATCCAACTTCTGAGCTCTGGCTGGGCTGAACTGAACCAAGGCTGAGTTGAGTTGACTGGACTAAACCCAATTGCTGGGCTGAGGCTGATCGAACCACTGAACCGCTAAGCTAAACCGAACTTCTGAGCTGGACTGAACCCAAGTCTGGACTGAATCGAACTCAAGTTGAAGCTAGTTGACTGGACCGAACCGCGCAGCCAGGGATAAAAAGAGGGCAGAGGTGACACACACAGACGAGACGAGGGGGTTCCCGACATCTTCTTCTTCCATTCGCCTTCTCCTCCGGCCATTGCATAGCTAGGGCTCAGGGGTCCCGAACCTAGCCGGCCGGAGTTCCATAACCACCATCTTCATCGCCGCCGCAAGCTAGGGTTAGGGGTTCCAATCCTAGCCGACTGGAGATTGAATCTCTCGAGTTTGAGGGGTTCTCGACTCAATCAGATTTTCTCCACTCACTCTCCACTCCACCACAAGCTAGGGCCCAGGGGTTCCGAGCCCTAGTCGACTCCATCGCTGCCGACCATCTTCCTCCGCCGCACGCCATTAGTTCTTCACAACAGATTTCTTTCCAGAGTTTGTTTTCAGCAGTTTCATTTTCTTCATAGCATTTCCAGTTGATCTTCCATTTCAGCAATTTCTTACGGCAGTAGCAGTTCTTCAATTCAGTTCATTCCCAGCAGTCGACAGCTTCTTCACAGCTTCAATCCCAGCAGTTTTTTTTCTACATAGCTTTCCTTTACAACGCTTTACTTTCGGCAGTCGGCAGTCGGCAGTCGGCAGTTCTTCACAGCCGCAATTGGCAGCTCCTCCATCCTTCATCAGGCAGCAGTTGCTTCACAGCCAAGTTTGGTAGCTCTATTCCACTTCCAGCAGCCTTCCTCAGCTTGGTTGATTGAATTATGTTGATAATTGAATGTTAGTGATAATTGAAGAATGTCATGTGTTTGATTGAGTGAATGTTTGTATTTGATGATCCTTCCCCATTTCAATTTGCACTTACTTGAAGAAATTTCAATCATGTCTATCATATGTTCGATTAAATGCCTCTTAGAACAGTTAATTCCAATTGTGATATTTCTTAGTTGATTAACTTCTATTTTGGATTGTTTTTCCCATTGCTTTAAGTTTTAGGTCTTTATTACATGCAAGTAAGTTAGGAGAGTAAATTTCTTTAATGCTATAGGTTTTTGCTTCATGTCTAGGTTTCATGGATGCTTTATTTCTTGAATGCTTCTTTCAAATTGCCTTTCCTTTACTGTAATTGTAGTTAGGGTAAAGTAGATTTCCTTACCTGCATTGTCTTTCCTTAATTAGAACTAGATTTCATATTTACTCTGCTATTCATTTCGTAGTCATAGCTCTCAAATCCAAAACCCAGTTTCATATCCAAAACCCAAAAGCAATAACATACGATCCTGAGAATTATTGTGTACCAACTACATTCGTTGGGAGACGACTCGAGTTACTCTATGCTACATCAGTTTAGAGGAGTTTGATACTTGAATTGTATTTGATACTCGCGGTACGACACGCGAGGCCTTATCAAATTTGGCGCCATTGCCGGGGAATGTAGTGGTGCTTGATAATTATATCCTTTGATTCTATTCTGATTGCTTTATCTTTTCTATACGGTTGCTGTCATTTTGTTTGCTTTGTGACAGGACTGCCAGTTCAAAATGTTTTCATCTACTTACCAGCAGCCGTATCAGCAATTTCAACAGCAGAACCAATATTTTCAGCAGTCCCAATCAAATTTTCAACAACCAAGTTATCAATTTCAGTAAGGGCAGCCACAATGTCAGCCTTTTCAACAATTTCAGCAGCCCTACTCAGATTTGCAGCAGTACCAAATTTTCAATCAGCCACCACAGCAGTTTCAACAACAATTTCAGAATTTTCAGCAAGGGTACAATCCAAATTTTCAACAAAATTTTCAACCATTTCACCAGCCTCAAGCATTTCAGCAATTCAATCAAAAATTTCAGCCCCAACTTCAGAATTTTCAGAACAATAATTTCCAGCAACATCATCCTTGCTATCAACCCAATTTTCAGCAGTTTAATCAACCCATTCAACCATCTGAGCAACCCCAACTATTTGATTTTCAGAATTCACAGCCTACTCATGGTCTTCAGCAGCCTTTTGCTACATTTTAAGACCAACAGGAGATCTACACCAGGCTTCAAGACATGGTAAGACGCCTTGAACAATGGGTTGATCAAATGAATCATACAGAAGCTGAAAGATCAGGACAATTATCTCCTCAGGCTACTCAGGATTTTAAGGGGTATGACTGTGAACTAACTTAGAGGTTGGTGGAAGAAGAAGAAGAAGTCATCAAAATCAGGAAACCTACAGCATGCATTCCTCCTGAAGTTCTTGTTCAAAATTCATTTCCAAATTTTTCAGCTCAAGAAGAGGATTCTGAAGCACTACAGGACCCTTCTCATCTTTTATTTTGTGATGATAGTGTTATTGATGGTCCTAATTTTTCTAATATTGTTGCTGCAGAAGTTACTGAAGAAGCATGCATAGGAGATGATTCTACAGGTGTAGGGGATTGCACTAAGCCCCAGGGACCACCAGCAGTGATGGATGTTAGTGATATGAGAGATGTGTCCTAAGGCAATCGCCTTATGGTGTAAACATTTATATTAATAAATGATAATTCACTATTTGAGTATACATGTTTTGTGTATTTGATTGGGATCTTAAACTCATCTACTGAATGTCGGCAATACAACTCACAGCATAAGAGAATTTGTGATGGGATCACAACTAGTGATTATCTCTAATGTGCAATTGTGAAGTATTGAAATTATCCCTAGTCGATGAATTGATAAAAACGGACACTATCAATTCTGTTGAGACTAGCATGGGTTATTCTCTAATCAGCTGATTCTCACTGGCTGGTGACATTGGGATGTCCGGAGATATACATGGATGCTAGTTAAGGGAACTAGTTCATTGGAGTGACTAGCTGTAAGACTTCATATGGGAATCTACATGTAGATATGTCAATGAAGTTCTTACTGTAGCTTAAGTGCGATGTTCCTTTGACTTGCGGTGTTCAAGTCATCTTGGTCATGGAGACTTATACTTTAACATCTTAAGCAAGCATCTCCAAGGAGGTGTGGACCCAGGATGATTGGGTATAAGCCGAAGTGCCCGAAGATGTTTGAACAGCCTACAAAGGATTCACCACTCCTTGCGAGGAGATGTATACCCAGGCCTATCGTCGGATTGTTACTCAGAAATCTCTGGCCAGAGTATATCATGTTTAGAGTGCGAGTCTCTAAAATACATGAGAGTAATTAGAAATCCAATGGACGAGAAAGACACTACTTGGGCTAGGTGTGACGTAGTCAGCCTAGTGGGGACTGACACCATAGACCGTGTCCTGAACCAAGTGGGTATAAGGTGGTGAAGGGAATGGGGCACAATTCATTAGAGCTGCTGAAGGGTTTCAGAATAATTTCTTTTGAGGTCAAACCGTTGATCTTTCGATTAATTGGGGATCATGATGTACTACTAGGTGCCACTCATGATCGTTCTATAATTGGTTGATTATAGACGACCAACATAAATTGAAAGCCTATTTAGTCACACACACTACGAGTAATCCGAGGGATTTAAAACGAGTTGAAAATTGGATTTTCTGATCAAGAGATATAAGTCGAATCTGAGTTAATCAGAGGCGCAATGGAAGCTAAAAATGGCTAAGTTTTTTGAAGGCTTATTGGGCGAATTCAATGAGTTTAATTCGCGACCGGTTCGGGTTGGTTTGGCCTGCCAAAGAGGGTCCTAACCCTCCTTGGATGGCCGGCCACATTAAAGGGAGAAACCATTTAATTTTGGTTTAATTAATAAAATAGATCTAGCGCGATTTATTTTATAAATTATGGATAAATAAATTTGTATAAAGAAATTTATATAAATAAATTTATAGAAATTTATTCTTTTTATGGAAGTTAAAATAATCCATGAATTGGTTTATTTTAATTTTATAAAATCAATTATGAATTGATTTTTCCATAATAAGAAAGTTTATAAATTTCTTATAAAATTTATTCCATAATAAAAGGAGAGATTAATTAGTTTTATTATAAAGTTAGTTATAATAAAATTCATAAGAGAATTTATAGGATAAATTTCTTATGATAACTAATTAGTTTTATTATAAAGTTAGTTATAATAAAATTTGGTTTAAACGGAATAATTCATAAGAGAATTTATAGGATAAATTTCTTATGATAACTAATTAGTTTTATTATAAAGTTAGTTATAATAAAACTTGGTTTAAACGGAATAATTCATAAGAGAATTTATAGGATAAATTTCTTATGATAACTAATTCCGTTAATTCCGTTAATTCCGTTAAGAGGGAGACTTGGCAAGGGAGATGCTACTATATAAAGGAACCAAAGGCAAGCCCTTAATTCCAATTGAGTTGTCAAGAGAAGTAGCTACCTCTCTCCCTCTTATTCTCTTCTCCTTCTTCTCTCCCTCCCTTAGGGCCGGCGCCCACCCTAGCTCTATTAGGGCCGGCCCCCAACCTACACCCAAGCAAGGTTGTTGCCGTGAGCTTCAAGAAGAAGAAGAAACGAAGCAAGAAGAAGAAGAAGCGGATAGCGACTCCTCTCTTCCCGGAATTCGATTCCGTTTTCTTGGTGGTTAGTTTCCTTTTCATCTCTTGATCTTCTTTGTTGTGCCTATAGAGAATCTAGTAGTTCTCGTCGGCACAAAACTCGTGACTTTGCGAAGTCATCCCGAAGAGAACTCGGCGTGGACGCGAATAGAGGCGGAGCTTCCAAGGGACGCTACGGTTGGATCTCGTCCCTTACTTCGAGTTACGCGAGGTACATGGTAAATTAGTTTACTTTTCCGTAAAGTTTTATTTTATGATTATGTCAACACACTATAAGGTTGCATGCTAGATACGAAGTTAAAATAATTTAGGAAATTATTTTATGCAAATTCTTCCGCTGCACGTAAAAATTTAAAATTTTACGAACTCGTATCCTTGTCGACATGCACCCGGTCCCAACAGTGGTATCAGAGCCGGTTAGTGTTCGACATTATCATATAATTGTTTTGCGGAACACTTTGTCATGATCTCAATTTCGGAAAAAATTTTCAATTATGGAAACTTTCAAATTATAATAGATTTTAGATTTAGGAATTTCAAAGTTTGGAAATCCTCATGAAATTTCGCAAACGTTTGGAATTTTCTAGTTTCTAAAATTTTATGATAATTGTGAAAACTTCCCATCTTTGGAAACTTTCCAAATTTTGGAAATTTTTCTATTTTAGAAATTTTCCAATTCTTTGGAAATATGTAAGTTTTCTTTTTACCAGAAACTTACAATTATTCTGAAAAAATTATTTTTGAAATCTCCCAATTTTGGGCACTTTCTTTTGAGAAAGTCTAGACAAATTCATGGACAGTTAATTGACAATTAAATTTGAATTGGTTTTTAAATTGACAACAAAATTCTTTATTTTGGATTGAGCCTCAGGGAGCCGTCCGATTTAAAGTTAGTTGTTGTAATTTAATTTCCTAATTTTTAATTGAAATTGTCATGTTTGATTTGGATTGAGCCTCGGGGAGCCGTCCAAATTGGATTTACAACACATTACTTTTCTTTGGGTATCTGAGCCTCGGGGAGCCACCCTTAGAAAACGATTTGTTGTAATTGATTAAATCCATGAATAAAATATGTTGAAGAGGTGATGCTCTTACATATTGTTGTCTCCAAAATTAATTAGGAAAATGGTTTCCTATAGAGTTTCTTAAATGAGATTTTCATGAAAATAATATGTGGTTGAATTAAGGGAATTGTCTCTTAATTTAATAAGATTTGATTTAGAGAAATCAAAGTCTTAAACATATTATTTCCGAAATTAATTATGACAATTTAGGAAATTGTTTCCCAAACAATTCCTTTAATAAGTATGAAATAGAATTAGGAAATCCGGTTCCTAATTCAATAATGAGACTTGATAACTTAAGTCACATACATACTTTATTAAGGAAATCGTTAGTCATGACATATGTCATGAATGTGCTTAGAAAAGATGAGACCCAAAACCCCTTACAAAATATTAAGGCAACACCTTCCATTAATATGGTTAGAATCGGAGTTTTGTTTCTCGTTGGGTTGATGGACACATCCATGCCCGACTTGAACCTCAACATGTTCAAACCATGGAATTAGTTTATGAATAATATAGTTGGAGTCAGAGGTCAATCCTTAGTTTTGGTTGTTGGACACATCCAAGCCTGACTAAACGGTTGAATGAGCTCCAACCATATTAAAACTATTTCTTGATTAATGGGTCAGCCTTAAGCTTGGAGCATCGATTTGTTGTGCCACAGCCAAGGTCGATGTAAAGAGAGGTGCAGTTGGGTGCTATGTATATGATGCATACTTGTTAATGAGTTAACAACCCAATGATTTATGCAAACATTCAATTAGTTGATAGCATAAGTGATAGTTACATATATGTGATATGTAATCGGTTTAATTACCTACCTTCATAGCTAAGAAAAACTTGATGGCCACAGCCATGGTGTTCTTATCTATGGTTGGATATCAACCTATTTGGAGATGTTCCTACGATCTCCCGAATTGATAAAAGGGTTATTCAATTTGAAAAATAAATAGGATTTATTAATGTATATTGATACATTCTTTAATCATTCTTCTCACATAATCTCAATTTGTATTTCTAGGATAATCACTCGATCATGTCTTCTTTAAACTTGCGTTCCATTTTGGACACCAATAAACTGACTGGGCCAAACTTCATGGACTGCTTCGAAACCTGAGGATAGTCCTCAAGGCAAAGAAGCTTGCTTATGTCCTTGAAGATCAACTTCCCAACCGTCCTCCTGAAACACAACTCCAGACCAGTTTCCTGAGTTGCTCAACCTGCTGAAGACTGTAGAGCCTTCTGTGAAGCAGGATCAAAAGACGGTACTGTTAGTTGGTTCCTCGAAGAAAGGTTCTAAGAGGAAGGCCAATGAACAGAATAAGGGAAAGAAGAAAAAGGCCAAAAAGACTGAAAATACCCTAAAAGGCACTTGCCATCACTGTGACAAGGAGGGTCACTGGCGAAGAAACTGCAAGGTTTATCTGAGTCCTTGAAAGAGAAGGCATCCGATGCCCATCCTCTTCAAGTATCTTCGTTATTGAATGTCATTCTATTTCCTCAAACACTTGGGTACTTGATACTGGGTGTAGCTCACATATATGTAATGACATACAAGGGCTAAGGAATAGAAGAAGACTCGTCAAAGGAGAAGCGAATTTGCGAGTTGGAAACGGAGCAAAGATTGCTGCTGTTGCCATCGGAACATATTTGCTAAAGCTCCCACTGGACGTGTCTTAGAATTGGATAATTGTTATTTTGTTCCTTCGTTAATAAAGAACATTGTATCTATTTCATGTTTGAATGAAAAAGGTTATCATTTAACTTTCAGTAACAATTGTTGTTACATAACTTTAAATGGCGTTCTTTATGGGAATGGAACTTTGTGCAATGGCATCTACACGTTAGATTTATCCAGTGACGTTTCAATATCGAAGTTAGCAACAAACGTGCTCGAATAGATAATCGAATAGACTCCTACACGTGGCACTGTCGTCTTGGCCATATAAGTAAGAAACGCATGACCGAATTACACCGATGTGGAATTTTGGAATCATTTGAACCGGTTCATTTGATACATGCGAATCATGCTTAAAAGGCAAGATGACCAAATTACCCTTTTCCGGAAAAGGTAATCCAGTGGGAGAATTGCTTGGTCTAATACATACCGATGTATGTGGACCAATGTCAACTCTTGCACAAGGAGGCTATAGCTACTTCATTACCTTCATCGATGATCACTCACGATTCGGGTATGTGTTCTTGATGAAACACAAATCTGAAGCCTTTGAGAAATTCAAAGAGTTCAGAAATGAAGTAGAGAAACAGCTTGGCAAAAGTATTAAGATACTTCGATCCGATCGAGGTGGTGAATACTTAAGTCAAGAGTTTCAAGATTATCTAAGGGACAATGGGATATTGTCCCAATGGACTCCGCCGTATACACCACAGCATAATGGTGTATCTGAGAGGCGCAACCGAACCTTGATGGACATGGTTAGGTCTATGATGAATCATGCAACTCTTCCAAAATCCTTTTGGGGCTATGCACTTAAGACAGCTGTTTACTTGCTAAACAGAGTCCCGACCAAGGTAGTCTCTACTACTCCATATGAGATCGGAATAGTAAGAAACCTCACTTAACTCACCTTAAGATATGGGGTTGTCCTGCTTATGTGAAGCGGGTTGTATCAGACAAATTGGATGCTAAGTCTGATAAATGTCTATTTATTGGATACCCTAAGGAAACGAAGGGTTACCAATTCTATCATCCCTTGGAACAAAAGGTGTTTGTTTCAAGGCATGCTGTATTTCTAGAGAAAGAGTTTCTTTTACAAGAAAACAGTGGGAGTGGGATTGAACTTGATGAAGTTCAAGAAACTCCAATAGACATCACAGAGACACCTAGTCTAGGCCCACAACCGATAATTCATAGTGATGAGCTATCAGTTGAACCTAAAACTACACCACCTCTTCGTAGGTCTGATAGGACACGCAACATTCCAGAGAGATACGGATTTCTCGTAAGTGAATCGAACGACGTGTTACTCATTGGCGATGACGAACCTATCAGTTATGAAGATGTTCTGAAAAGTTCAGAAAGGGACAAATGGCTTGAAGCCATGAAGTCGGAAATGGATTCCATGTACGAAAATCAAGTATGGGACTTGGTTAACCCACCTGAAGGGATTAAACCCATAGGGTGCAAGTGGGTTTTCAAGAAGAAAACCGACATGGAAGGTAATGTAGTTACCTTTAAGGCTAGATTAGTGGCAAAAGGATATCGTCAAAAACAAGGAATTGATTATGACGAAACCTATTCGCCAGTAGCTATGCTTAAATCCATTCGGATGCTCCTAGCCATAGCAGCTCATTATGATTATGAGATATGGCAAATGGATGTGAAAACAGCTTTCCTTAATGGAAACCTGCTTGAGGATGTATACATGATACAACCTGAAGGTTTCACATCGGTTGATAAAACAAGTATGCAAGCTTCGACGATCCATATATGGACTAAAGCAAGCATCTAGGAGCTGAAATCCGTTTTGATGAGACAATCAAAGAGTTTGATTTCTCACAAAATCCTGACGAACCTTGTGTGTACAAGAAGGTTAGTGGGAGTGCAGTCGTATTCCTAGTATTATATGTCGATGACATCTTACTTATAGGAAACGATATATCAGTTTTACAGACAGTTAAAATTTGGTTGTCCAAAACTTTCTCCATGAAAGACCTGGGAGAAGCAACCTATATCCTTGGGATTAGAATCTATAGAGATAGATCAAAACGGTTGCTTGGTCTTTCGCAGTCTACATATATAGACCGAGTGCTAAAAAGGTTTAGCATGTCGGAATCCAAGAAAGGTTACCTTCCCATCAGGCATGGGATCAACCTTTCAAAGTCTATGTGTCCGCGCACAGAAGACGAGAGGATTTGCATGAATAAGATTCCCTATGCATCCGCAATAGGATCTATCATGTA